>CAUDMG010000841.1:0-15000 GCA_958450375.1 Homarus gammarus
CTCCTATACTGAATACTTTACATTTGTCGACGTTGAATTTCATCTGCCATTTTTCAGACCATTGGAAAAATTTGTTAAGATCTTCCTGTAGTTTTGCCGAGTCCTCGTCAGATTTGATAACACGTCCTATTTTAGTGTCATCAGGAAATTTACTTACGTTGCTGTCTATGCCGATAGCTATGTCGTTTATGTATATAATAAATAATAATAGTCCAAGTACTGAGCCTTGGGGAACTCCACTTGTGACGTTGCTCCAATGAGACTTAGTGCCGTTAATGCTCACTTGCTGTTTCCTGTCCTGTAACCACGCCCTAATCCATTTAAGGATGTCACCTTTGATGCCATGAGCTTCTACCTTTCTAATTAGTCTTTCGTGGGGTACTCTGTCGAAGGCTTTGCTAAAGTCGAGATATACCACATCATAATTGTGCCCCTCGTCCACTGATTCGAAAACTGATGAAAAGAATGTTAATAGATTAGTTAGGCAAGAACGTCCCCTTGTGAAGCCATGCTGGGAATCATTGATCAATCTGTGCTTCTCCAGGTGATTTCGAATAGAGTTTGAAATGATTGCTTCCAGTAATTTGCCTACTATTGATGTTAGACTGATTGGGCGGTAGTTAGAGGATAGTGATCTATCCCCCTTCTTGAAAATCGGTATTACATTCGCTATCCTCCAGGATTCTGGTACTACACCTGTTTTTAAGGACATGTTAAACAACTTTGCTAAGGGCATACTAAGCTCTTCCTTACATTCCTTTAATACTCTGGCAAATATCTCATCGGGACCAGGTGACTTATTAGGCTTTAGTTTGTCTATTTGCTTACTAACATCGTTACTAGTCACTACTATCTCACTTAATTTGTTTTCTTCACTGTCTCTGAATAGAGTCGGTGCCTCGGGTATCATGTTTAAGTTTTCGGTGGTGAAAACTGTTGAAAAATATTTATTCAAATTATTGCTCATTTCTCCGTCGTTATCAGTGACCTCGCCTGAGTCTGACAGTATTGGTCCAATCTTTTCTCGTGTTTTAGTTTGATACATTTGGTAGAATCCTTTGGGGTTTGTCTTCGCCTCCCTTGCTATCCTTACCTCATTATTCCTCTTTGCTTTCCTTATCTCGGTTTTAAACCCTACTCGCCAATACCCTATAATAGTCCCGGAGGTGAATTTCGCCACGATTTATCCTTCTACCTATAGCCTTCCTTTGGCCAATGATGTTCTTTAAATAATTATTTATCCATTTAGGGTCATTGTTGTCTGATCTGAGTTTTTTGTATGGTATGTTCTGCCTTTGTGCATTAAGTAACTCACTAATTAAATTGTCGTGGAACTCGTTATCAGGTCTGTGTCATCTGTCAGGTTCACAGCCAAGCGCGACACCCCCTCTCTCAGCTGCCTCTTTAAACTGTCAAAGTTTGCCCTTCTGAAATCTGGTACTTTAGTGGAATTTTCCTTACGTCTGCCCTGAAAATTTAAGTGGAATCGAATTTCTTTGTGATCGCTGTTTGCAAGTTCGTTCCCTACCTCGAAGGGAAGGGGTAAAGGAGATGGAGGGTGAGAAAGAGGGGGATGGGGAGGAAGGTGAGTGAGAGAGGGGTGGGGGAGAAGAAGGGAATGAGATGGTGAGGAGGAAGAGTAAAATCTATCTATCTATCTATCTATCTATCTATCTACAGTATCTTGGTATTTCTGTACTCTCTCTCTCTCTCACATGATGAGGGACACATTTGGCTGTGTGTCAAGTGTAGAATGGTATGGGGCTGACATCATCTGTGTACCAAGTGTAGAATGATATGGGGCTGACATCATCTGTGTACCAAGTGTAGAATGATATGGGGCTGACATCATCTGTGTGTCTAGTGTAGAATGATCTGAGCTGACATCATTTTGGGAAGAATAATGTGAATACTAAACGACCAATTCAGAACACAAACCAACATCAGTATTGTGTTATTATTTCCGTGTTGTGATGTGTCGTTCCGGGTCATCTTCTCGTGTCATTTATTACCGTAGAGTTTAAATAAACTTACCGCAGATTAATTATTATTTTTTATTTAATTTGTGGATTTATAACCATAGATAAGAACAAACATAGAAAAAATATATATTAATTTTTACCTGTGCAGTATATCTAATCGTTTCTTAATTCCAGTTTATATTATTAATTTGTACATGGATACATTAACCCGTTATATACATACAAACATACATACATACATACATACAGTTAGCTTGAGTTGAGACCTTTAATTTTTTTATATAAGTGAAGTAGTATCAATAACATGACTTTTGTTAGCTCCGTGTTGCGCAGTGTGGGTGGATCCGGGTCGTGTTCCGGTTTAGCCTGGCGAATGGATGAGTTTTAATTATTACGGGGTTTAAATTGTCAGCAGGTTTTAGGTTTTGTGAGGTTTGGTTGGGTGAGGTTTGGTTTGGTTAGGTTAGGTTAGATTAAGTTAGATTAGGTTAGAGTAGGTGTCAGAAGGACTTAGTTTACCTCAGCATGCACTTCCTTCCTCTTAACTTTTCCCCCAGAGAAAGCGAGAGAAAGTTAGAGACATTTTAATAATACTTTGATCTGTGACTCTCTTTCATGTGTCTTTCTCTCCCTCTCTCTTTCCTCTCTATTCCCTCTCTCCTCTCTCTCTCTACTCCCTTTATCCCTCCTTCTCTTCCCCCCTCTCTCCTCACTCTCAAGAAAAAAGTGAAAGTTTAATGTGTGATATTAGAAAGGTAATTTTTTTATCATGCTTAATATATTTATTTTTTAATTTATTTATGTATTTATTTATTTTTACACTGATATCCATTTTACCGACACCTGGTAGAATGTTTGTCTGTCTGTCGAATTTGTTTATGAGAATTTGTGTTCGAAACAATAGCAATAATAATGAACGAATTCTTAAGTACGAAATAACAATAATAATAATAATAATAATAATAATAATAATAACAATAATAATAATAATAATGTACTACTACTGCTACTACTACTACTACTACGACTACTACTACTCTAATAATAATAACTAGAAACATGGGTTCGAACGCGTGCGCACCGTGAAACGTCAACAAAGGCTGTGAGTGAGCTCTCCCTACAATTCCCAATTCTGATGAATTTAGTGAGACGACTACCTTCAGTCTGTTTAGAGAACTAAAGTGGAGCCCAGTTGTAAGCACAGTGTCGCTTGTGAAATTTATAGTTGCTGGACTTAGACAATATTTTAGATAAAATATCTGGACTTCCTGCCTGGACCCTCTGGTCTGTTATTTTCGTATCTGCGCATGCGCAGTGCGAAGAGGGTGACGTTGAATGACGTGGTAGTGACGTCGTTGCCTCTATCTCGCCTGTGACCGAACACAAGGATTGCACAATGCCTGGGGAGAGTGGTGGGCAGAAACCTATGAAGGCTTTGGCTAAAGAAGAAAAGATTGCCCTACTGAACAACTTAGAAGACGACCTGAGGCTTTCAAGTAGTGAATCAGAAGCAGACAATCCGCGGCCGACAACAATAGAAGTGATAGACAATTTTCAAGAAGTGATTAGTAAGAAAGAAAAGAAGAGGAGGCGAAGAGAAGTGAAGGAAGCGACAGTGATGAGATCATGAATGATAGGAAGAAAAGGACGACACACACAGAAGGAAGCAGAAAGAATTCAACTGGGAATAAAACACAGCAGGTGTTGACTGAATCCAACACCCTTCAAGAGTCAGACCCCAGTGATTATGACAGTGACGGTAATGTTTCTATGGGAAACACTAGCCACAGTGGAAACAGCAATGCCATGGACCCTATCACCCTGCCCTCTGCCAAACAAACAAGTAAGCTGAATCTCCACTTTCCCAAGGACTCATTAAAATCTGTCGAGGATCGGTTTAATTGGATGATGAAGTACTGCAGACAGCATGGTCCCAACATTCAATTCTGACAGGGTAAGAACCGGAACTTTATCAAGTGTCAGACTCCTGAAGTCTATAAAACCCTTAGTACTGTTGGCTTTGACGGGGTTGTCCTGGTGGCCCCTCCAGCAGACGCTGATGAATGTTGCCACATCCTAGTGAAACGATTCCCCCTATATGCTGACATCGAAGATGCACGTGACTTTAATTCTAATATACTCAGTATACGTCGACATTACCGGGGACACACTCCACAAGCTGCTGTTATTGTCAAGTGGAAGGGAAGAGTATGTCCAACCACTGTGGAAGCCCATCCAATCCTTCCACCACTTTATGCAGAGCCCTATCATCCTGGGCCTGCATTTTGTGTTATCTGCTCTCATTGGGGTCACACCTTCACTGCCTGCTGCCGACATGATCGTCCTAGATGTCGCTTCTGCTCACGTAACCACAACTCCGCCTCCTGTGCCCAGAAAATCAAAGACCACCTTAATAGGGGTGGTGTGGGCTATGTAGTTGAGCCCAGGTGCTGTAACTGTGGCGGCTGGCACAATGCTGACTCACGGCAGTGCCCCAGTCGCCCTTCTGTCCCAGGGGAGAGGCCTCCCCATGGGCTGCGTCTACTACAACGCCCCCCTCAGTCTACTGGGTCACCTGCCCCTACCTGGCTTCACCAGGCTGCACCACAACAGCACCTACCATTCCCTAACTCAACCACTACTGAGCCTCCTCCCCGTCGCTACTCTGACGCTGTCAAGCCTTGTGCCGCCACCAGTGCCCCCCTACAACCCCGTCTCTACCCTGACGCTGTCAAGCCTTGTGCCGCCACCAGTGCCCCCCTACAACCCCGTCTCTACCCTGACGCTGTCAAGCCTTGTGCCGCCACCAGTGCCCCCCCACAACCCCTCTCAGTGACATGACACAGATCATGTCCCTCTTCCAAGAATTTACCAGTCATGTTGAGAAACTCTTGGTTACACTCTGTACCGCCATCTCCGACCTACACCGCCAACTCCTGCCCTTTGCTGCCACCCAGTCACTCCCCTCTTTTGGTTTGACACAAGCTGGTAGTCCCCCTGTGAGCCCCCCCTGCTCACAGGATGTGTGTACTGGGGCCCCCGAGCCAAGCCCTGCCTCATCTTTACGTCACGTGGTGCCTCAACCTGTCTACCCACCTCAAGCCTCGCCTGCTCCTGTGTCTGTGCTGTCTTCACCAGGGCTACCTATTGGACTTGAGGACTCCTTACCCCGGCTACCCATACTCCACCGACATGCCGGCACCTAAGGCCCATCCGTCCACGTCAGGGGTAATCAGTCTAATACACCACAATGGATAGCAACGCTACAGGACTGCAGGTACTCACCTGGAACATAAACGGCTTGCAAAGCATGTTTGGTGCCCTCAAAACCTACGTCTACATTGAAGACGTCGACGTGCTGTGCCTCCAAGAAACGCGGTGTGCTGCTGGTACCTATGTGCTCAGTGGCTACACATGTGTTGAGAGCCCATCCACTCCTGTTCTCCGCATTGACAGACTACCACGAAGCCATGCACGTGGGGCTACGGATCTACGTCAAGAAGGATGTCCCCTACCAACCTCTCGACGTCCCCCTTGATGACGACACCACCGACGCACATGCCATCACAATCACACTAAAAGGTATGTCCCTCAATATTGTCAATGTCTATGTGCCTCCCTCCACCCCTACTGTACCTGTCCTACCACACCATATCACCTCCACCCCCACCCTCCTTGTGGGGGACCTCAATGCCCGTCACCCTAGTCTCGGCTCCCAGGGGCCCCACTCAAACTCCCGGGGTAACTCCTGGCTCTTCTACCTACAAACCACTGATGACCCTGTACGTCTTCTCTGCCCTCCATCACCCACCCACATCGGGGGAAGGAAACTTGACTACATAGCTCTCTACTCTGACCCTCACCGCCCACACTCCACCCGCATCCTCCACTCCCCCCACAGTGACCATTTCCCTATCCACACTACCCTCCAGTATGTGAGAATACCCGCTCCACCCAAGGGCCCTAGGCTCAGCCTACCCCCTGCCAACATACCTGCCTTCATCACTCCCATTGCTGAATGGTTTCAGGGTTACACTGTCACCACCGCAGACCAACTCTACCTTGATCTGTCCAAACAATGCACTGACCTCCTCCGCCCTGTCCCAAAACACCGCCGCCCTAACCGCCAGCCCAGGAGTCAGTGGAACGTTAACCGTGACCCTCATGTTAAGTCTATCCGAGTATGGCACCGAATAGCAGTCGACCAGTGGAAGAAATCTCCCAGCTCCCCTGACTCTCTACGCTTCCTGATGCGCACAAATAAAGAGCTCCAATCTGTCATCACTCTCGCACGAGAGAAGCAGTGGTTTGATTTTGCTTCTTCTATTGACCAGTCTACATCTATAGGTGATATATGGCGCACCATTAACCGTGCCCGGGGCACCAACGCTAGACCCGCGCTCCACCCCAGACCAGCTGCCCGAGCTGAGGCGCTCTCCCAGACGTGGCAGGAGGCCGCCTCCATTGATGCGCTAACACCCGCTGTACGAGACCTCACCCTCGCACTGCAACCACAACGCCGACAGCGCATCTTCGAGTACCAAGACCTATTTGCAGACACTGACGTGCCTTTTACACAGTGTGAACTACTAAATGCTGTTAAGCGTGGTCGGTCCACCGCCCCAGGCGATGACGGCGTCACATATGATGTGTTAAATGCCCTTATTGCCACCCCTGGTAACCCCCTCCTCTGTCTATTTAACCTCTCTTTTGATACTGGTCAGCTGCCTCACTTATGGAAGACTGCCACCACCATCCCAGCCCCTAAACCAGGCAGACAAGATGAATATCGTCCAATATCCCTCATCTCCTGCTTCTCAAAGATGATGGAGCGCATGATACTCCACCGCCTCCACTGGAAAATTGAAGCCCACCTGCACCCTGACCTCTATGGTTTTCGCCCCGGAAAGAGTACTGCTCACTGCATCGCTCACTACATGGCAAACACCTCCGCCAAAACCTCCCTCTTCGTCGACTTCAAGGGTGCTTTTGATAAAGCCAACAGTGAAGTGATCCTTGAGGGCCTCACTCACATGGATGTGAAGGGCAAACTCCTCACGTGGATTGCTGACTACCTCTCCCATCGACAGGCCCGTGTCCGTTTTCAGGGCCACTACTCTAAGATCAGGGACCTTGATCTTGGCACGCCTCAGGGAGGTGTACTCAGCCCTACACTCTTCAATGTACTCATGAACTCCATCTGCCATCTCAACGTCATCTTTGCTGAGCGCGCCCTAGACGGTCACATCATAAGCTACGCTGATGATATTCTCCTCCAAATTACTACAGTGCAACATGAACAACCTATACTCTCCACGTTCGCCCGGACCTGTCAAACACTCGGGCTAGTCATCTCACACACTAAAACCAAGTTCATCTCACGCTTCCGGCGTCAGACACCACTGATTCTGCAAGGACAAGACATCGATCAAGTACGCACCTACAGGTACCTTGGTGTACCTGTGCGAGCCACTACCAGAGCCACGACCTCCGCTGTCGCCGCCCACGTCATCTCCCAGTGCCGCCAACGAACGAGGCCCCTCCAGTCCCTCACTCACGGCCTCAAAGGAGCCTCTGTCAGGGTCCTACGTCTCATGTACATTGCCATCGTCAGAGCTGTCATAGATTATGCCTCTCCTGTCCTTGTAGTTGCCTCCCAGCGCAAGAAACAAAGCATAGAGAAAATCCAAAACAGAGCGATGAGACTCATCCTCGGCTGCCCTATGATCACCAGAATAGGAGTCATGCAGCGCGAACTAATCCTGCTTCCCGTCTGCGATCGAATTACTGCTCTCAATGCCATCCTTGGTGTTAAACTTCTTCGCAGTGAGCAACTGACTCCCCTGTCGCGCTCACTGAACTCACATCTTAACACCCTCCTGCGCCGGCCTGTCCCCATTACTTTCCCCCCTCCCTCTCTCAACTCTGGCCCGTCCACACTGCTGCTGACATCCTGCGTTATCACCTCTTAACCCCCTCGACCTCTCTCCCTCCCGAGTGCACTCATCCGCCTCTACCGCCGTGGACCTCCCCGTGTGTTGATGTTGTCGTCCACATCTTCTCTGGTCGTAAATCCACCCAACTGAAGTATATGCTCAAAGTTAACTGCCTTGAGCAGATTAATGATGTCGCTTCCTCTCTAAAGACCTCTCACCCTCCTATCCTCGTCTACTGTGATGGTTCTGTTACCACGCTGGGCAGCGCTGGGGCAGCTGCGTGGATTCCTGAGCGCCAGGCCTGCAGGAAAATCAGGGTCCTCGACTGGGCCTCCTCCACTGATGCTGAAAGCATAGCCATCCTCGCGGGCATTCATGAGGGGGCGACCTATGCTCGTACTGAACGCTGGAACCTCCTTATAATCAGTGACAGCACTTCTGCGCTAGCGAGGCTCAAATTACCCTCCCCCTCCTCCCCTGCCGCCCAACACACCCTAGCCACCGTTGCCGGGCTAGAACAAACTGATGACATCCGTGTCAAGTTTCTTTGGATCCCGTCACATATAGGAATAACTGCCTGTGACACTGTGGATCGGCTTGCCAAAGAAGCTACACAAGAAGAAGATACTGAAGCCACTCTCGCCCTCTCCCTGAATCATCTCAAATCTCGCATACACGCCACACAACGAGAGGCATTCAACGAAAATTGGATACACCTGAAACAACGGGGTAGCATCACACTATGCCACTATGACGCTGTAACCGGTGACGACAACCGCCACTACAAAGAGTATCAATCCCTGACTCGATCTCATCAGCTTATATACATGAGACTGCGCCTAGGGAACAGGTACCTATGGGTGTACATTGGCAACTCTGAGCCTGGCCGCACTGTTTGTAAACTTTGTGGCCAACCCGACTCTCACACCCTCTCTCACTACATCCTCACTTGCCCTATGACCTCCTACAGGTCCCCAGCCGTTACCAACACCTCTTCCCTCCCAGACCAGATATCCCTCCTCCTAGTCACAGGCCTGGCATTTGACATTATTAGAGACCTGCCACTCTTTGCCGTAAACAGATTAAATGTACCGGGAACTTTCCCCCCACACACTCATCATTCTCTCACTTTATGTAACTTGACAAAACCTATGACCCTTCAGGCTTTTACGCCCTTAATGTACGAGTCATAAAGGCAAGTATGAACTTTTCATACTTCCCTGTTGGGCGCTGTAAACGCTTCTGCGCTTCACCTTGCACAGGATGTAAGGGGGTGCCCAATAAACTAGCTCCCTCGGGGGCAAATCTGAATCTGAATCTGGGTTCGAACGAGTCATGTGACGAATACGAGTAACCTGCCCACCTGATCCACGGCACCACCCCACGAGTCTCTTTTTAATTACGTCATCACTCACTTAGACCAATGATAACGTCAACAGAGTCTAGTGCTTACTTTTGCTTGGCTGCAGAGTCTTACGAGATGTTTGACGAGGTTTTAATGCTTCTCGTGTGTGAGGGAATATTTTGGGGGAATATGTTGATGGTTTTAGGGGAATATGTTGATGATTTAGAGGAAAGTCGATGATTTAAGAAAAAAGTCGATGATTTAAGAAAAACGTCGATGATTTAAGAAAAAAGTCAATGATTTAGGGAAAAGTCGATGATATGAAGAAAATGAATATATTGAATAAAAAAAATTGCCAATGCGGACCAAAAAAAATTAATGGAAAGAAAAATTTTAAGTGAGGCTTGATTACTTCATTTCAATACTTGTGTGAGTTAATAATCCGAGTTTTAATTCCCTGCCATAATGTCACTTTTGGACACATTCTGGGGAAATTTTGTCATGAGGGAATTAAAAAAGAATTGATGAGGTAAAAATGTAGACCTGAGTTAATGACTCTTCGGTTCATGGATAATAATTTTCTTGGCCTGGGTGGGTTTTTTCCCCTATTATTTTCCTTTCGTTATGTGGTTGTTAGTTATCTCCAGGGAAAAAAGTCTGTGGAAAAGGTTAGTGCGGAAAGTCTTGAAAATGTCAATGGGAAAAAAGTCTGGGGAAAAATCTAGGGAAATTATTGGGGTTAAAGTAGGGAAAAAGTAAATGGAAATAAAGACGGTGGGAAAAAATCAGTGGGAATTAAAGTCTGCGGATAAAAATTTCGGGAAAAAAGTCAGCTATTATAAAAGTCTAGGGAAAAAATGAGGAAAAATCTGGGGAAAAAGAATGATGGTGGGGGAAAAAGACTATAAACTGATGTTGTCCTGTTTTTACTGGACAAAATATGTGTTGTTTCTCAGCTGGTGGTTTGGTAATGGTGGGGTGATGGTGATGATGGTGTAGTGATGATGTTACTGTGATGTGGTAGTGGTGTTGTGGTAGTGATGGTGTTGATGTTGTGGTGGTGGTGTGGTAATGGTGTGGTAGTGATGTGGTGTTGTGGTGATGATAATGGTGTAGTGTGATTGTGGTGAGGGTGGTGGTGATAGTGATATAGTGATGTGGTGGTGATAGTAATGTGGTAGTGGTGAAATGGTGATGGTGGTGGTGGTGGTGATGTGATGATGGTTTGGTGATTTTAACAGAATAACGCACACACACACACACACATACATAAATACATACAGACACACACACACATACCTAGACACACACACATACATACATACATACATACATACATACATAAAAACAATTACAAAAACACGGAAACACACACACACACACACACACACACACACACACATACACACACACACACACACTCATGTTATGCTTTTAGGAAATGCTACGTTAAATATATAAATTAATTTAATGTCCATAGGAGTTGCTTTTGGCTGTCGGTATTTTTAACATTGGTAATAGAGTTGACGGAAAAAAATACGTGTGTATGTTTCTTTGTTTCTTTGTTTTTGTAATTGTTTTTATGTGTGTATGTATGTATTTATGTATGTGTGTGTGTTAATGTTCCTGTGTGTCTGTGTCTCTGTATTTGTTTTTCTGTTTTTGTTATTGGTTTTGTGTATGTATGTATGTATAATGTATGTATGTATGTATGTATGTATATGTGTATGTATGTATGTATAATGTATGTATGTATGTATGTATGTATAATGTATGTATGTATGTATGTATGTATGTATGTATGTATCTATAATGTATGTATGTATGTCTGTATGTATGTATGTATAATGTATGTATATGTATGTGTGTACGTAACAAGGCTCCCTACAACACGCCGATACAATAACTAAGAAATTTGACCCATTATTGTTGATATAATAGAGGTCAAATAATGTGTCAGTGGTTTAGGTTGATCATTTCGGTATTAATTTGATCACTCCAGGTATATGTCCGGCTTTATTCCGGTCATTCTAGGTATAATTGTGACCGTCATTCTGTATTCCGGTCATTCTAGGTATAAATTTGACCGTCAATCTATATTCCGGTCACTCCAGGTATAAAATTAACCGTCATTGCGGTTTCCTCCAGGTATACAGTCGTAGTTAAAGTGCAGAGGGACACTTTTAGACCTTCACCGCTCACAGATGCGGACCGATATAGACCCCGTGTGTTGGAAGGGGGCAGGGGTCTCGTGGCACAGGTAAATAATGAGGCAGGTGACATTGTATTCGTCTGCCACTGTTGGTGTATCGAGTTATTTCTTTAAGTATTGGTTAAAGAATCATTATTATTGGTGAGTTGGTCAGTGCCGTGTGTGTGTATGTGTGTGTGTGTGTGTGTGTGTGTGTGTGTGTGTGTGTGTGTGTGTATTAACCTCTGTGTGTGTCTGTTAGCCTCTGTATCTATGTGAGTGTGTGTGTGTGATGAAGACATTTATGGTATATCTGTCTGTCTGTCTGTCTGTCTGTCTAAAAACACCCACCACGATAACCTCTGACCTATACTAAACATATATACACTAATTCACTTCTATTGGGGTCGAGTTTATTCCTCACATACCTGTATTTGTTTACATACCTGATACACCTGATTAGAGTCTTTCAGGTGTCCCAGAGAACTATATAACACTACCTGATGTTTATGGAGGTCACGTGAATGTTTATATGAGACTTTGTACTGGTATTAGATGTTTATGAATGTTTATAGGCGTTTATTACTGGGGCTTATACTAATGTTGAGCTGTATGGTGTAGTGTGAGAGGTGAGGTGTATGGTGGTGTAGTGTGAGAGGTGAAGTGTATGGTGGTGTAGTGTGAGAGGTGAGGTGTATGGTGGTGTAGTGTGAGAGGTGAGGTGTATGGTGGTGTAGTGTGAGAGGTGAGGTGTGTGGTGGTGTATTGTGAGAGGTGAGGTGTATGGTGGTGTAGTGTGAGAGGTGAGGTGTATGGTGGTGTATTGTGAGAGGTGAGGTGTATGGTGGTGTAGTGTGAGAGGTGAGGTGTATGGGGGTGTAGTGTGAGAGGTGAGGTGTATGGTGGTGTAGTGTGAGAGGTGAGGTGTATGGTGGTGTAGTGTGAGAGGTGAGGTGTATGGTGGTGTAGTGTGAGAGGTGAGGTGTATGGTGGTGTAGTGTGAGAGGTGAGGTGTATGGTGGTGTAGTGTGAGAGGTGAGGTGTATGGTGGTGTAGTGTGAGAGGTGTGTATGGTGGTGTAGTGTAAGAGGTGAGGTGTATGGTGGTGTAGTGTGAGAGGTGAGGTGTATGGCGGTGTAGTGTGAGAGGTGAGGTGTATGGTGGTGTGGTGTGAGAGGTGAGGTGTATGGTGGTGTAGTGTGAGAGGTGAGGTGTATGGTGGTGTAGTGTGAGAGGTGAGGTGTATGGTGGTGTAGTGTGAGAGGTGAGGTATATGGTGGTGTGGTGTGAGAGGTGAGGCGTATGGTGAGGATGGGTCTTGGTGTACTGTATACTGTTGTACATGTTAAGGCGTAATGAGCGTATACGCCAGCGAGATAAGGAGGGAGGGAGGTGTGCAGTCCTATCCTCCGTGTTGACACTGGTGGCTGTGTGGTGGTGGCGCCCGTTCTCTGTGGATCGCAGGCTGGCAGGGGAGACTTAGGCGCGTGCGCTTCCCTAACGCCAAAAATCAATGAACACCATCAGATGTAAACTCGAATGCTTTGTTGTTCTCTGCCAAATTCCATGTTGGTTGAGGGCCGGATGTTGAGTTTTGTGGATGTTGATGACTTAAACATCCCCTCTCGTCTCGTGGCGTGTGTGACAGTTGGTGTTTGAAAGGGTGAAAAAAGTTTGGAAGTTGATAACCTTTCCTTACCTTAGCACGTGGCTTTGTTGAATTTTGTTGTTTATGTAGCTGATGGAGTGAGGGTGGAGGGGGGCGAGGGACTGATGAGTGACAGGTCTTAGGCGGTGTACACGTGCACAGATGACGGTCATACTGTACTAACTCGAGACAAAAGTAAGATGCGTGTGTGTGTGTGTGTGTGTGTGCGGTCAACAGTTAATCTGGAAAGTGGCATCTGACGGCCGCTGTGTTGGTGCCTGGAACACACTGCCAGGGCTGCTGCCTTTAGTGTTTTCATGTATTAATTGCTGTAGTGGCTCCAGTTTTCCTCCAGGGACAGTTGCCATTCGAGGAACTGTTCAAAAATTCTGGCTTTGATTTAATTCATGTGAGTCATTCCAGGTTCTCTGGAAAAGACTAATTGGCATCCCTTCCAGGCCTCAGCTGTTCGACCTCGAAAACATAGAGCACCGTTCAGTGTCTGTTCGGATGTGGGAGTGGGAGGTTGTGTGCTGTTGTGTGGCATATAGATCTTTTGTGGTGCCCTTTACGTTTGTGGTGATAAAGTGAGAACTCCTAAAGTCATACTTGAACATTTGTTGCGGCAGTGGAGTAGTGAACTGAGTTCCACTGTCTGTACAGAGCGAGTTAGTCCCGACAAAAAGTGGATTTTGCCGTCTGCGGCAGTTCGTTGGCATTGGGTCTATTTTGGCTGTAGTAGTCGGAGTGGTGTGTTGGATCCAGCGGTGGGTGCCGAGGGGGACCAAGTGCCTGTGTTCCGTCCTTCCTGGCACTCGCGTCGCACCAGTCCAAACTTTTTTCTCCGTTCACGATGCATACAAAGGCTTAGAAGACCAATTATGGGACGCACCCTCAAACCTCGCCTCGAGGATGAGGTCTCGGTTGTGATCGTGGAGGGTGAGGTGGTGTCTAGTGTTTATTATCTCGAGGGAGACCGATGTGCGACCCCCACTGCCGGGGACTTGGGCCCCTAGGGTTCCCTAAGAGGCCCATAACCTCCTGCGTACACTGTGCCCACACGTCTTACCAGGGTGGGGCACAGCAACAGCAAGGGGCAGGGCGGGTGTGCCCAATCTGTGTCCAGGGAGAGCTTCAGGGAAGGTCCTCGTGTGCCCTCAGGGAGTTCCCGTGTGAGGCAGGAACTAGGGACGGGGTCTGGGGACGGAAGCACGATGAGTGGTGGAGAGCATCGTCCTCCCAGTCTTCATCCTGCTGGTGGCCATCCCGGCCAGTCAAGGGCCTCTCCTTCCACCTCCTCCTGACCACGGCTCTCCTCCTCGCCGCCAACCTACAGCCTATTTCTGCAGGTAGGTAGGACTGCAGGCGCCTCCCACACAGCGTGTTGTGGTGCCGCCTCACTCTTGTGTATTACCTGCTGTTTATATTATAGCAGCCACAGTGACGGCAGCTATACCACCAACCACTATTATATTATACTAGTTGTGGTTACGTTGTTTATATTATACCAGCTACTGCAGTAAACCAACAACACTGAGCGCCCCTCTCCTACAGTACCACTATATTGTTACAGTGATCATTCTGTGTCTGTGTTACTGTATGTCAGGAGGATTTGTAGTTTGTGATGATCCCTGTGTTTACGTTTATCAGCTGTGTTATTGTTTACGTTTATCAGCTGTTGTTGTTTACGTTTATCAGCTGTTGTTGTTTACGTTTATCAGCTGTGTTGTTGTTTACGTTTATCAGCTGTTGTTGTTTACGTTTATCAGCTGTTGTTCTTTACGTTTATCAGCTGTGTTGTTGTTTACGTTTATCAGCTGTTGTTGTTTACGTTTATCAGCTGTGTTAATGTTTACGTTTATCAGCTGTGTTGTTGTTTACATTATATCAGCTGTGAC
>CAUDMG010000841.1:37500-40000 GCA_958450375.1 Homarus gammarus
TATAAACTCATGTACTTATTATTTTTATTTAATTCTCGTTTGTGTTAAATAATATATCCGTAATATTTAATGCCCGTAGGAAACACAGACGCGTAACTAATATTAAAATAATTATTATATACTATTTTTTTATATTTCTTTTACATTAACGAAATTATTTAAAGAAACTGGTATTTATTTTTATTTATTTATTTATTTAATTTATTTTTTTGTGATATAAAATTGTGTTTGGAACGACGGAACGAAATTAATAAGTTTAAAATTGATTGTTGTTGAGTTGACGAAGTGAGAAGCCAAGCAGTAGAGTGGACCAATCAGCTGGTGGAGGGGAAAAAAACGCGGGAAAAACAAGTGCAAGGGGGAGGGCGCGCGTCACTTCTGTTTATTATTGATAGATGATTTTTGATTTTAAAATTGTTACGCTATTTTGAAATCGTTTATTGGTATTTTTTGTATTAATATTTCTTATAGTTCCTTCTTTTAACGGAGCCTCTACCAATTGATTCTCTATTTAGCGGACATTATTTAGTGGTAGTAGTAAGTGCGTTGTCTGATCGTTACTTAGTGGTATTTAAAGAACAGCATAAAGGAAAGTACCAAATTAAAATGCATTGTTGTTGATGAAGGAATTTAGTGTTAGTCTTAACCAATCAGGAGACGACACGTGGAAATAACAAAACAAAAAGAAAACAAGGGGCGTACACCACACTAGTTGTTATGAATGTGGGTAATGGTGTAAGGAAATATCAGTAAGCCGTATTTAGTGGAACAGCTACATTAAAATCTAAATAAAGACACGTATTGAACGGGACCTCAAGCACCTATAATGACCATTACGAACTATATGGTGATTTATGAGTTAATTTTATTTTATTGACCCCCAAAAAATTACAATGAAGGAAATTTTGTTGTCATTATCTGAATATAGGTCATCCAACACTTGCTAATTAAGGCTCTTTTGTCTTCAATATACTGTATCTATATAATTACTTCTCCAAATAACATCTCAAGTATTATAATTACCTTCCTAACGCTAATTACTCGCTACCTGTTGTTCGTCAAGGCATTATTTCTGGTGTTTCTGTGCTATATTAGACGCAATTAAGAGGCTGTTATATTTTGAGGCGTTATTTTAGCGTTATTATATTCGTGAAACTAAGGACCTATTAATTAGATTATGATTTATTGATATTTGGTGAGGAACGAAGCCCAGCACAGGAGTGGACTAATCAGAAGGCGGGAAAAAAAAAGGGAAAAAACGCGGGGAAAACAAGTGCTAGGGAAGGGCGTCACCAGCTGGGGAGTTCAGGTTATTTCCTCCATTACTCTCTCACTCTTTCACTCTCTCTCTTTTACAACCTTTCTCCCACTCCCTACCCCCCCCTTTTCTCTTCCCTTTATTACTACCCCTTCCCCTATCTATTACTCCCCCTTCCCCCTCACTCTTCCCTTTATTACTCCCCCTTCCCTCCACTCTTCCCTTTATTACTCCCCCTTCCCCCTCACTCTTCCCTCTATTACTCCCCCTTCCCTTCACTCTTCCCTCTATTACTCCCCCTACCCCCTCACTCTTCCCTTTATTACTCCCCCTTCCCCTCACTCTTCCCTCTATTACTTCCCCCCCCTCCTCCCCTAATTGATGTCAGTATAGCAGGTCGTGAAATAAACTCAAACCCGCCCATTATCACCATCAGCGTTGGTTCAATCATCACTATGGGGGGGGGGGGGGGAGGATTGATGCCCACAGGTGAATCAACGCCTTAACTCACCAGGTGTATTTTAATTAGAATACCTTTATCAACGACGGTAATTGTGATGTACAGGATCTATCTCACCTGTCACCTGTTCATAACCTCCAATTACCTTAGGGTTTATGACGTATAGACGCTCTCTCACCTGTCACCTAACCTAACCTAACACTAACGCTAACCTGACCTGACCTAACCTGACCTAACCTGAAATCTTAACTAATTGGCTTGTTTCCATTGACGATACCTAGTTGGGTTGTTAGGATTTTCACATTGGTCTGACGTGGAAAAGGGTTTAACTATGTGCTTGAAATGCGTAGTTCAAAATGGCTGCCAATTTGCCCTGAGACGCTAGTGTAGGGGTCTGAGAGAGAGAGAGAGAGAGAGAGAGAGAGAGAGAGAGAGAGAGAGAGAGAGAGTGAGTTTACTAGTCCCATAGAAGTAATTTATTTATTTGAGAATTTATCGAGTTATTCTACGTAACACTTATTCATAAACTCCAAATTAGAGAGATAATTTAATTTATTCATAACTAGAAGCAACACATACCTGACTTATCTAACTAAATACTGAACTAGATATAGCATTTTCTTCCCATATAAAATAATGAAAAAATTCTAAGATGTATTTTTGAATCGACGACAAAATTTCCTCGTATTAAAATCCTAAGGTGTGTATTTTTCGTTGGTGTTTGTATATATATGTATATTTGTGATAGGCAAGATACATGAGAGTTTTGTGTATAAGCTGGG
>CAUDMG010000841.1:45000-47500 GCA_958450375.1 Homarus gammarus
AATTGGGTGTTGGTGTTGTTAGAGTATTAGTTTATTGTGGTATTATTAATTAGTTTTTTATTGGTTTTTGTATGTTATTTTCTGTTATTTTCTGTTATTTTCTATGTTATTTTTAGACCAGGTGTGATTTTGTTATTATTATTATTAGACCTTAGACCCATCCCTTCCCCTCGAAAAAAGAAATATATGTTATTTTTCCACCAACAATTATTTATTTTACTATGACAAAATACCTTTACGAAAAAAAAATCCTGATAGTATATTATTTTATTACTTTCAGACTAACGAACATACATATATTTTATTAACTTTGACAAAATACCTTTACCTCGAAAACTAAAATTAAAAACTTTATTTATATATTTTTTTTTAATTTCAGACCAGGTAACGTGTATTTATGTTATTAACTTTATTAAAATAGGGATTCCTTTTCCTCCTTCCCCATCTCTCCCTCTTACCTCCTCTTCCGCTTCCCCCCCATTCCTCCATTTCCTCCTTCCTGCATCTTCCCCACCCCCCTCTCTCTCCCCTCTCTTCCTCCAACTGCCTCACCCCCCATCACCCACTCTTACCTCCTCTTCCATCACCTCCCTTCCTCCATCACCCCCCCATCTCCCCTTCCTCCTCCCCCCATCCCCCCCCCACAAAAAAAATCCGTAAAACTCGGCACCATATTAGAGAGAGAGAGAGAGAGAGAGAGAGAGAGAGAGAGAGAGGGGGGGGGGGGGGGTAAACACACCATGCAGCACATTCCCTTGAAATTTATTTGATCCTGACTTTAATAAACGAGTGTAAAGAAAGAATTTGCCAGAAATATTGAGAGAGGGGAAGAGGGGAGGGGAGGGGGGAGGGGGAGAGGGAGAGGCTTTGTTGGTTGGGGGAGGTCATGTGTGTGTGTGTAGGGTGGGGGGAGGATGTGGCAGGGTGTGGGTATAGTGGTGGTGGTGTGGTATAGTGGTGTGGTTGTGGTGTGGTGGTTGAAATGAGTTGGGATGAATGTGTGTGTGTGTGTGTGTGTGTGTGTACCAGTCGCTTTTAACCCAGAAATAATATTAGATCGTGCAGGTGAAGAGTTTGGTCTGGGAAGAGAACTCAGTGATTCTCTTGTAGGTGGTGAGGGAAGTGATGAGGGAAGTGAGAGGTGGTGAGGGAAGTGAGAGGTGATGAGGGAAGTGAGACGTGGTGAGGGAAGTGATGAGGGAAGTGAGACGTGATGAGGGAAGTTATAAATACAGATAAATAATAAGAAAAGCAAGATTAATCGATAAATAGACAAGATTTATCATATGGACAGACAGACAGACAGAGAGACAAACTGGGAAGAGGAAAGAGTAGTAAAGGAGACGACTATAGTAAAAAGAATAAAGGAATTGGATAATAATAAAGAATAAAAGTGGATAAAATAAATAAATCAGGTGGATAATGGTAAAAACAGGTAAGGCTTCAGTGTGGTGGAGGCAGGTGACCCGAGTTTGTTGAGGGATTTTGTTAAGTTGTGTAGTAAGTGTGGCGCTGTTGGGGGGGGAGGGGGTGAGAGGGAGGGAGAGGAGGTGAGAGGGAGGGAGGGTAGGTGAGAGGGAAGAGGTGTAGAAGGATGGGGAAGAGGATAAGCGTGATGGAGTGGAGGATGGGGGGATGGGGAGGAGGTGTAGAAGGAAGGGGGATGGAAATGGGGGTGAGGGTGATGGAGGAGGAAGGAAACGGAAGAGGAGGGAAGAGAAGGAGGGAGAGGATGGAAGGAGAGGAATCAAGGAAGAGGGAACAAATGAAGGAGGAGAGAGGAAGAGGGAAGAAGGAAGAAGAGGAGGAAACAAACGGAGGAGGAGGGAAGGAGGAGGAGGAGAAGGAAGAAGAAGGAGGAGAAGGAAAGTCTCTTAATTTCCTTCCTTCTCTGTATTTCATTTCTTATTTTACACTTTTTCTTATTCCTTCTTTCCCTCTTTCATCTCTTCTTTATTCGTCTGATTCTCTTGTCTTTCCTGTTTTAATTTGTCTTTCATTTCTCTCTTAATTTCTTTCTTTCTTTCTCTTCGTTTGTCTTCCACCTTTCATTTGTTATTCTCTTTCTCCTCTGTTATTCTTTTATTTTATTTTTAACTCCTTTTATTCTCGTTCCTTTGTGTGGTGACGTTAGTGCTGGCTTATCCTGACCTGACCTGACCTGACCTGACCTGACCTAACTTAACTTAACATAACGTAACGTAACCTGACCTGACCTGACTTAACCTAACCTAACCTGACCTGACCTGACTTAACATAACGTAACCTAACCTAACCCAACCTAACCTGACCTGACCTGACCTAACTTAACATAACATAACGTAACCTAACCTAACCTAACCTAACCTAACCTGACCTGACTTAACATAACGTAACCTAACCTAACCCCAACCCCAACCATCGTGCCCAGGGGGGGGGGGGGGTAACATATCGCGACCCGCCAGAGAATAATTAGTGGAATTAATAACGAAACAACAACAGCTTGATTTCGTGGTCTGAC
>CAUDMG010000841.1:52500-60000 GCA_958450375.1 Homarus gammarus
TTCCTCCTCCTCTTCCTCCTCTTCCTCCTCCTCTTCCTCATCTTCCTCCTCCTCTTCATCTTTTCTTTCTTCTTCTCCCTTCTTTTCCTCCTCTTCCTCTTCCTTCCTCCCACTTCACCTCCTCCTCTTCTTCCTCCGCACCTCCCTTCCCTACATACTCATACCCTCCTCCTCCTCTTCTTCCTCCTCCTCTTCCTCCTCAGCGTCCCGAAGACCCACAAGCCAAGGGTGGTCCAAATCTTTGTGCTGAATTATGGCTTAGTCTTTCCTCTCTCTCTCTCTCTCTCTCTCTCTCTCTCTCTCTCTCTCTCTCTCTCTCTCTCCATCTGTCTTCTCTTATCTCTTTATTCGTCTTATTTATCTCTCCATCTATCCTCTTTAGTTATCTGTTTTATCTGATTTTTCTTTCGTTTACGCATTATTTTTATTTTTGTCGTTTCTCTCCATGTATTTTTTTTTTCGTCTATTTTTGTATTTATTTGTTTTTCTATTTTATCTGTTTATCTCTGTCTTTCATCTCTTATCTCTTATCACCTTTCTTATCTGCGTTTCTCTTTTCGTTGCGTCTTTTGTAACAGTGAGGATATATGTTGAAATATATCCTTCTACCCTTCCTTCCTTCCTTCCTTCCTTCCTTCCTTCCTTCTCTCACTATCTCACTATCTCCCTTACTCCTTCACACTCTCACTAACCTCCCTCTCTCCCTCCCTCACACAATCTCTCTCTCTCTCTCTATCTCCCTCCTTACCTCCCTCACATTCTCTCTCTCTCTCTCTCTCTCATTATCTCTCTATTCTTAGTCCTTCATTCTATCTGTGTTTTCAATCCTTTATCTCTGTTTTTCTTCTTCTTCTTCTTCTTCTTCTTCTTCTTCTTCTTCTTCTTCTTCTTCTGTCTCTCTGTTTCTTGCCATTTATTCCATCTTTTATCCATTATTCATTTTGTGGTGTTTTTGGGAGATCAATAAGTGGATTTAATGTCAAGAAGCGGATTTATTTAGCCAAGAAGCGGATTTATTTAGCCAAGAAGCGGATTTATTCAGCCAAGAAGTGGATTTTTCCGTCTACAGAGGGAGTCAGTCGCCGCCATTGGCCACTTTTCAGGAGAGTGTTACATGTCGACAATTCTGCCTCGACTTAGTCCATAAAAGCCTCCAGCTCAACCCTCCTTCCTTCTTCCTCCTCCTCCTCTCTTCCTCCTCCTCTTCCTTCTTCTCTTCCTCCTCCTCCTTATCCTCCTCTTCTCTTCCTTCTCTTTCTTCCTTCTCCCCCTCCTCGTTCTCTTCTTCTTTCTCCTCCTGTTCCTTCTCACCTCCTCCTCGTCCTCTCCTTCCTTCTTCTCTTCCTCCTCCTCCTTATCCTCTTCTTCTCTTCCTTCTCTTTCTTCCTTCTCCCCCTCCTCGTTCTCTTCTTCTTTCTCCTCCTCTTCCTTCTCGCCTCCTCCTCGTCCTCTTCTTCCTTCTTCTCCTCCTCTCCTTCTTCCTCCTCCTCTTCTTCCTTATCCTCCCCGTTCTCTCTCCCTTCACTTTCTTCCTTCTCTTCTCTTCCATCTCCTCTACTCCTCTGTCCCCTCCCCCTCCATCTCTCTTCCTTCTCCCCCTTCTCTTCCTTCTCCCCTTCCTCCTCCTCCGTGAACCAACCCAAGGATACTGTATATCGTCTTTGTAGCATTGTCCGTAGTTCTCTCTCTCTCTCTCTCTCTCTCTCTCTCTCTCTCTCTCTCTCTCTCTCTCTCTCTCTCTCTCTCTCTCTTACCTGACTTGTGGTAACTGGTGGTGATGTTTTTAGAGTGGCGGGGAGATAGTAGGGTGGATAGGGAGGCAAGTAGGTGGATAGGGAGGTGGGTGGGTAGGTGGATAGGGAGGTGGGTAGATAGGTGGATAGGGAGGTGGGTAGATGGGTAGGTGGATAGGGATGCAGACAGAGACGCTGACAGTTGAAGAGAGAGACAGTTAGACAGATAGACAGATAGACTGGCTAGAGAGAGAGAGAGAGAGAGAGAGAGAGAGAGAGAGAGAGAGAGAGAGAGATAAAGCAGACGGCAAAAGAGACGTCCTCACAGCTCCGTGTTTTAGCCAAACTTTACAGATCGGCCATTTGTTGTCAGGAGACCCACCGTAAATTTTATCAGCGTTCGGAACTGACACAAACACACAACCCTGGAATAAAACACGTAAAGAAACACACACAAACATATATAAAACATACAAAACCAACCCTGAAATAAAACGCATAAATACACACAAAAAAAACGCACTCAAAAACGCAACCCGGGAATAAAAAACAGAACAAAAACACACACAAAGCACAATCCAATAATAAAACACAAGATCACAGCCCAGGAATAAAACATACATAAAAACACACAAAAAAACAGCCGCTCTAGAAAGTCCCCGTCAAAAAAAAAAAAAAAAAAATTCGTTTCTGTTTTTTTTTTTTCATTAAAGTTTTGTTTTATTGTGTGTGGAGGGGGAGGGTGGTTGGTGTGTGTGTGTGTGTGGGGGGGGGCGTGTATGCTGTGGGGGGGGGGGGTGTATGCTGTAGGGTGTATGATTAAGACAATAACTTCATAACAAAGAAAGTAATTTTAAAACAAAGAAAATAACAAACACAGTGACTTCATAAAAAAAACATAAGTAACTTCACGACAAAAACAGTAACTTCACGACAAAGAAATACGCCAAGACCAACAAGAAAATACCGGGCAAAATAATGAACTCTGAGGACACAACAGCCCGGGACAAGAGAGAGAGAGAGAGAGAGAGAGAGAGAGAGAGAGAGAGAGAGAGAGAGAGAGAGAGAGAGAGAGAGACGAAAGGAGAAAAACTACGAAAGAATGAGAGAGAAAGAAAATGAAAGATAATGAGAAAGAGAGAAAAAAGAGAGAGAGAAAGGAAAGAAAGAAGATAGTCATCCCTTAATGCATACCTGAGTATACATCGAGCATTATATTACAGGTATACATAAGAACGTTGTGGTATACTTATTAACTATGTTTTTTTTCCTCTTCTGTTGGAGGAAAAGTCGAATTTATGGTCCATCTTCGTGTCGTAGTTTAGAGTGAGTCAGTTGCGTCCTCACATTGTTTTAGAGTGAGTCAGTTGCGTCCTCACATTGTTTTAGAGTGAGTCAAGTTGCGTCCTCACATTGTTTTAGAGTGAGTCAAATGCGTCCTCAGATCACCAGTTATAGTGGAAATTTAACTCTCTCTCTCCTTATCATCATATTTTCATCATGGTGAGAAAATCAACTCACTCACACCTGACACAACACGAGGTAGTTAACGCTAATGGCTTGGTGATAACGACAGCCAAGGTGTGATTAAAGCCGTAAATATGTCGGTCTCGTGTGTGTGCAGGTGTGTGTGTTTATGTGATTTAATTAACCTTTTTGAATTACACCTGCTTTTAATTACACCTGTTTTAATTACACCTGCTTTTAATTACACCTGTTTTAATTACACCTGCTTTTAATTACATCTGTTTTAATTACACCTGATTTTAATTGCACCTGCTTTTAATTACACCTGTTTTAATTACACCTGCTTTCATTACACCTGCTTTTAATTACACCTGTTTTAATTACACCTGCTTTTAATTACACCTGCTTTTAATTACACCTGCTTTTAATTACATCTGCTTTCATTACACCTGCTTTTAATTACACCTGTTTAATTACACCTGCTTTTAATTACACCTGTTTTAATTACACCTGTTTTAATTACACCTGCTTTTAATTACACCTGCTTTTAATTACACCTGCTTTCATTACACCTGCTTTTAATTACACCTGTTTTAATTACACCTGATTTTAATTACACCTGTTTTAATTACACCTGCTTTTAATTACATCTGTTTTAATTACACCTGTTTTAATTACACCTGATTTTAATTGCACCTGCTTTTAATTACACCTGTTTTAATTACACCTGCTTTCATTACACCTGCTTTTAATTACACCTGTTTTAATTACACCTGCTTTTAATTACACCTGCTTTTAATTACACCTGCTTTTAATTACATCTGCTTTCATTGCACCTGCTTTTAATTACACCTGTTTAATTACACCTGCTTTTAATTACACCTGTTTTAATTACACCTGCTTTTAATTACACCTGCTTTTAATTACACCTGCTTTTAATTACACCTGCTTTTAATTACACCTGCTTTTAATTACACCTGCTTTCATTACACCTGTTTTAATTACACCTGCTTTTAATTACACCTGCTTTCATTACACCTGTTTTAATTACACCTGCTTTTAATTACACCTGTTATAATTACACCTGCTTGATTTACAACGGCAAACACTGACAATGACAAACAAAGCAAACAAAGACAAACAACGACAAACACAAAAACACAGACAAACAAACAGACAAACAAAGCCAAACAAACACACCCACTGACCAATAGACTAACAAGAAATAACCTTTTACAATCCGGTTAAGAGTGACGTCACCGAGTCAGTCCTTGAGTCATCCACATCACCTGGTCACCTCACCCGCCACTCACTGTTTAGTAATACCGAGAGTTGAGTCACTTATGAGTCAGTTATGAGTCACTAACAAGTCATTATTGAGTCACTTACGAGTCATTAACGCTAATGTAATCTAAACCTAACCTAACCTAACGCTAACCACAACAAAAACACACAGGGTTACCACACTCATTAGAGTCGTGTGGCGCCCATCTTAAGGTAGGACAAAGCAAGAGGGACCATTAACTCTCTCTCTCTCTCTCTCTCTCTCTCTCTCTCTCTCTCTCTCTCTCTCTCTCTATTGCTTCTACCACCATCATAGTCTCCTCCTCCTCCCTCTTCTTCTTCTTTTCTTCTTCTACTTCTTCCTCTTCTTCTTCTCCCGACTCCCACCGGCCCCCCTCCTCCTCTCTCCATCGGGAAGTTTTGGCGGCGGCGACTGTGTGGCGCCCCTAAAGATGGCTCCCGCCCTGATCCTTTATTCCCCCGTGTGTGTGTGTGTGTGTGTGTGTGTGTGTGTGTGTGTGTGTGTGTGACAGCTACAGTTAATAGAGACTAGATACATTCCCTATCCCCAAGTCCCGTTAACGAGACAAAAAAGGAAAACTTACCTTACGAGCCTTTTGAGAATCGAACTTAATTAAACGAGTCAATTATTTCCCTTTTATATTTTGTTGTAATTAAAAAAAAAAAAACTACACGTCTATGAATCCAAATTTTTGTCGTAGTTTCACTGGCTTTGGTAATTAGTTTCCAAACATCAATATTTACGAGAAAGAAAAATCTTACGATATTTTTTTCAGAATCTGGTTTATACTGTACAGGTGGATTCAATTAACTCTAACTTACGAAGTTATTAGAATACACCTTTAATTTTGTCGTAAGTTCAGTGAGTCAGTGAGTTACGGTTCAACATCTTGAAGTTACGTGAAAAAAATGAATCTTACGAATCTGTTGAGAATTTGCCTTAAGAGAAGAGATTCAGATGGACCCAAACATCTCCGCTGTCTTATAGGTCGACCCCCCCCCACCCCCTCCCATCCCCTACCCTAACCTAACCCCCCCCCCCCCTACGCCGTCTTGGGGAGAGAGAGAGGGGGGAGAGAGAAGGGGAGGGGGAGGGTAATGGGGAGAGGGGTGTTAGGGAGGGAGGAGGTGAGGGGTGATTAGAGAGAGGGGGGAGGGGGAGGGTAATGGGGAGAGGGGTGTTAGAGGCGAGGGGGAAAGGGTTGAGGACATATAAGTGTCTTGAGTAGGGGGAGGAAAGGGGTGAAGGAGGGGAGGGGAGGGGAGATTAAAGGTGAGGAGGAAGGTCAAAAATGGAGGAGGAGGAAGAGTGAAGAAGGAGGAAGAAATGTTAGAAGAGGAAGAGGGGGCAGGGAAGAGGAAAGGGAAGGAAGGAAAGGCAGGAGAGAGAGAAGGAAAGGATAAACGAAGGGAAGAAGGGGAGAGGGAGGGAAAGCTAAGTAAAGGGAGAGAGAGGAAGGAAGGAAGGTAGGGAAGAAAGGAAAGGTGTGGAAGGAAAGAGAGAGGGAGGGAAGGAAGAGGAGAGACGGGCAAAGAAAGGAAGGAGAAAGAGAGAGGGAAAGGAAGGAGAAACGAAAAGAAGGAAGGGAGAAGTATGGGAAGGGAAGGAAAAACGAAGGAACGAAGGATGGAAGGGAGGGTGTTGACCTACATATATAAAGTACAGCATAAGGGTTTAGGGTAGATTACTGTAGGTAGCTTCCTCTTAGGCCCCCACACAGGTATGGCTTCAGGTGTGTGTGTGTGTCTGTGTCTGTGTGTGTGTGGACAGAGGCAGAAAATTTGAGAGAGAGAGAGAGAGAGAGAGAGAGAGAGAGAGAGACCATCAATACATGTCGATCCGTTTCATCCCAAATATCGAATCTACACCAAATTCTTCTTTCCTCGTCTTATCACCCCCCCCCCCACCTCTCACCCCCACCTACCTCCCCTCTCACCCCCACCTACCTCCCCTCTTCTCCCCACCTACCTCCCCTCTTCTCCCCACCTACCTCCCCTTTTCTTATATCCTCCCTCCCCTCTCTCCCTATCTCCCACCCCTCTTCTCATATCCTACTCTCTCCCCCTCCCTCCCCTTTCTCTCCCCACCCCCCCCCTCTCTTTCCCCTCCCTCCCCACTCCCTCCCCACCTATTTATCCTCTTCCTTTTCACCTCATCCTGTAAGAGAGAGAGAGAGAGAGAGAGAGAGAGAGAGAGAGAGAGAGAGAGAGAGAGAGAGAGAGAGGTGACCCCTGGCATTTCTCCATAACATCCAGGTGACTTATGTCCTCTCAGTAAATCTCTCCCCACAGCCAATCTCTCTATGTGTCAGGGTCTCTCTCCATCTCTCCCTCTCTCCCCTTTGTCTCTCTCTCTCTCTCTCTCCCCTTTCCCCTATTTTCTCTGTCTCAATTCTCTTCTTCCTCATCTCTCTCTCACCCCCACCGTATATCCCCCTCCACCTCACCTCCCTTCCTTCCTCTCACCCCCCTCCTCCCCTCCCCTCCTTCTCCCCCCCTCCTCCCCTCCTTCTCCCCAACACCTCCTTCGTCCTCCACGCTTCCTTGCAACTCGCCTTCCTTCACACCCTCAACTCCTTGCAAATTGAACGTCTTCAACTTGGCCTTCTTGCATGTTGAAATCCTTGCAATTTGGACTTTCCGCAGCTTCATATTGTGACGTCTTCGCCTCCTTGCAGTCCCGCTCACTTGCAACTTGGATTCGTTGCATCGTGAACTTCCTGCAACGTGACTTTTTTGCAACTTTGGCGTCGTTTTCTGTATCGTCTTGGGACCAGCAGATTCTTGCAAGGTGTAATTTTTAAGACCTCAGGTTTTATGCAACATGGAGTTATTGCAGTATTGATGGCTTGCAACATAGGGTTATTGCAATATTGGTGGCTTGCAACATGAAGTTATTGCAGTATTGATGGTTTGCAACATGGGGTTATTGCAACCTCAGCTTTTTTAGTCTTTATTTCAACCCTTCTTCATCTCGTTGCAGACTCGCTTCCTC
>CAUDMG010000841.1:65000-100000 GCA_958450375.1 Homarus gammarus
TCAGGGCGGGTCAGGGCGGGTCAGGAGTCTCTGGAGGGGGTGTGTATAGGGTGTAAGGGTATATGGCATTATGTGTAGCAGGGTGTAAGTGCAGGGTGTAAGGGTGTAAGAGTGACCACGCCCATCCTGTGACTCATACCAACAAGGGTTTTATCTTTAAATACCAACAGGTGACACCCACCCCCTCCTCCACCCCACCCCCACCCCCACCCCCATCCCCACCCCTATCTTCTCTTTCCCTTGGTAAAATCTGGCACCTATTATTTGGCACTCTCTACCTTTGAGGGCCAAGTGACGTCATCTTCCGCCCTCCCTCTCCCTCACCCCCTACCCCACTCTCCTTCACCCCCTACCCCACTCTCCCTCACCCCCTACCCTACTCTCCTTCACCCCCTACCCTACTCTCCCATACCACTGAGGTCACCAGATGTGGCTTAACATTGACCTATCTTATCTAGTCTGTATTTCCGGGGTCACCATTTTTAGCTTCATGGTGACCTAATATGTGACCTTTGTATCTGGGGTCACCATCTTTAGCTTCATGGTGACCTTATATGTGACTTTTGTATCTGGGGTCACCATTTTTAGCTTCATGGTGACCTTATATGTGACCTTTGTATCTGGGGTCACCATTTTTAGCTTCATGGTGACCTTATATGTGACCTTTGTATCTGGGGTCACCATTTGTAGGTTTATGATGACCTCAGTGTGACATTTGTATCCAGGGTCACCACTTGTGTCTCCTTGTTGACCTTATCGGTAATCTAACTATTTGAGGTCACGAATTAGTTGACCCTAAATGAACCTGGGTCAGTCGTGTATGTTCGTGACGGTGATGTGTGTGGATATGTTGTGACGTATGTGGGTATGTTGGGGCATGTGTGGTGATGTGTTGTGGGTATGTTGGGGCATGTGTGGTGATGTGTTGTGGGTATGTTGGGGCATGTGTGATGTGTTGTGGGTATGTTGAGGCATATGTGGTGATGTGTTGTGGGTATGTAGGGGCATATGTGGTGATGTGTTGTGGGTATGTTGGGGCATATGTGGTGATGTGTTGTGGGTATGTTGGGGCATGTGTGGTGATGTGTTGTGGGTATGTTGGGGCATATGTGGTGATGTGTTGTGGGTATGTTGGGGCATGTGTGGTGATGTGTTGTGGGTATGTTGGGGCATGTGTTGTGTGTTCTGCATAGAGGTGGACGTTATGTGTGGAGGAAGTGCCGGGTATGTGTTCATGAGGGCACTTCATTCCTGGCACTATGATCCAATTCCAGTTTTATATTCCAAGTTCATTCATTCCTGGCACCATTCCTGACCCAATTGCAAGTTCATTCCTGGCACCCTTCATGGCCCAATTCCAAGTTCGTTCATTCCTGGCACCATTCCTGACCCATTTCCAAGTTCAATCCTGGCACCCCCATGGCCCAATTCCAAGTTCATTCCTGGCACCTTTCGTGGCACAATTCCAAGTTCATTCATTCTTGGTACCATTCCTGACCCAATTCCAAGTTAATTCGTTCCTGGCACCATTCCTGACCCAATTCCAAGTTTATTCCTGGCACCCTTCCTGACCCAATTCCAAGTTCATTCATTCCTGGCACACCATGATCCAATTCCAGGTTTATATAGAGTATTTGGAGTTAATTTATACCTGACACTCTTAATGATACGGTTCCCGGTTTATATTCTCGGGGAGTTAATCAATTCCTGGCACTTAATAACCCGATTCCAGGATTATATTCAAGGATTAATTCATTCCAGGCACTCGTACTAATCTGATTTCCGTTTTCCATTCCTGGCACTCTTACTAATTTGATTCCCATTTTATGTTCTCAGGTTAATCCATATTAACCCCCAGAGTACAGTGCCAACCCCCAGAGTACAGTGCCAACCTCCAGAGTACAGTGCCTACCTCCAGAGTACAGTACCAACCTCCAGAGTACAGTGCCAACCCCCAGAGTACAGTGCCAACCCCCAGAGTACAGTGCCTACCTCCAGAGTACAGTGCCTACCTCCAGAGTACAGTGCCAACCCCCAGAGTGCAGTGCCAACCCCCAGAGTACAGTCAATTAGCCCATTGAGTACGACGCCTTAATTCACTGTACTCAAGAGGTTAAGAACTCACCTGGCACTATTCGTACCACAGTTCATCCACCCACCTGGCACTGTTGCTACCACAGTTCATCCACCCACCTGGCACTATTCCTACCACAGTTCATCCACCCACCTGGCACTGTTCCTACCACAGTTCATCCACCCACCTGGCACTATTCCTACCACAGTTCATCCATCCACCTGGCACTATTCCAATACTAATTCAGCCAATCAGAACACGACTCTTACTATTATCTTTCCTAGTTATAATTACCGTATTAAGTAGTTACAACAGTGTATTTAATTATTGATACGATGGTTAGTTAGCGTAGTTCCTCCTTAACTAATCTACTTCAGGTAATGGTAGTAATTAACGTGTCTAGTGGTGTGTGGTTAGGTTAGGTTATTGTCACCGTGTAATTGTTGATGGTGAGAGATGGTTAATGTGGGTGGTATGATCTGTGGGATGGTTTGGTTAGGTTAGGTTAGGTTATGAACTGATACTGTAATATAATGCAATAAGTGGAAACCCGGGAATATCCTTTCTTACCGAGACTGACTGACCCTCGGAGCCTGCATAACGGGTTAGAGTCCGTCCGTTTGTCTTGGTGTCACTTTCATCCTCCGTCGTGTAGGTGGAGCCTGATGACGTCAACATCCTGGCATTAATACCCTCTACTCGGTACCATCTCTCTCTCTCTCTCTCTTGAACACCATCGGTATTTATCATTTATTTATTGTATTTATTATAATTTACTGGATATTATTAGAGTATTGTTGTGTTTATCAGAGAGGGAGTAAAGGATGGAGGTAACGAGAGACCCGCAGATGGCAAGGAGGTTGTGAGCCAAATATGGTGACGTGTTCCCCAAGGCCAGGAGCTTGCTGCCACGTTTTACTTTACGACACACTCCTACACATCGTCGCTTCTCAACTGTTTCTCTAAAGGATTCTGTCGTTAAGACCTTTCCCCCCCCCCCCCGGTGCTGGGATGTAAGGGCGGGAGGTAATCTCTTCGTGAAGGATAAGGTATAAGTTGGTGTAGGAGGTTAGAGAGAGTGAGGGAGGGGGGGCGGGAGGTCCTGCAGGAGTCATGTGGCAACAGTGTACGAGGAGCTAGGTGGGAAACAATGGCGCGGGGTGAAGACAACGAAGCTTCGGTTGTCTTAATGCCAGTTTTCCAGAGCGTTTTTTCTTTGCCTGTGTACGATTAATGCGGGTTGTTGTTTATCATGGAGGTACCTGTGTTGTGCTTCTCATGGGAGTATTTCTTGTTTATACCGATGAGAAGGGGGTGGGGGCAGGTGTGGGCTGTGGGTGTGGGTAGGGCGGTGATGGCATGCCCACTGTCGCCTCCGGCCTTTCACTGTACACTTTCTCGTCAAGGATTGTCTGTTAGAGTGAAGCTCCTCCCTTCCCTGCCCTTACCTGTCCTTCCCAGCCATTCTTCCCTCACCTTTCCTCCCTCACCTTCCCTCCCTCACCTTTCCTCCCTCACCTTTCCTCCCTCACCTTTCCTCCCTCACCTTCCCTCCCTCACCTTTCCTCCCTCACCTTCCCTCCCTCACCTTTCCTCCCTCACCTTCCCTCCCTCACCTTTCCTCCCTCACCTTTCCTCCCTCACCTTTCCTCCCTTACCTTCCCTCCCTTACCTTCCCTCCCTCACCTTTCCTCCCTTACCTTTCCTCCTTTACCCTTCCTCCCTTTCCTCCTCCCCCTCCTCCACCCCCATTACCTGATCCCTGGATTAAGGATAAATCACGATTACATAACAGTGAAGCAATACCTTTTTCCACTGATGGTGAGTTCATGGGGCGAGTTTGTATGGGGCGAGTTAGTACGGGGCGAGTTAGTACGGGGCGAGTTAGTACGGGGCGAGTTAGTGCGGGGCGAGTTAGTACGGGGAGAGTTAGTGCGGGGCGAGTTAGTACGGGGAGAGTTAGTGCGGGGCGAGTTAGTGCGGGGCGAGTTAGTACGGGGCGAGTTAGTACGGGGAGAGTTAGTGCGGGGCGAGTTAGTACGGGGAGAGTTAGTGCGGGGCGAGTTAGTGCGGGGCGAGTTAGTGCGGGGCGAGTTAGTACGGGGAGAGTTAGTGCGGGGAGAGTTAGTGCGGGGCGAGTTAGTACGGGGCGAGTTAGTACGGGGCGGGTTAGTGCGGGGCGAGTTAGTACGGGGCGAGTAAGTACGGGGCGAGTTAGTGCGGGGCGAGTTAGTACGGGGCGAGTTAGTACGGGGCGGGTTAGTACGGGGCGAGTTAGTACGGGGCGAGTTAGTACGGGGCGAGTAAGTACGGGGCGGGTTAGTGCGGGGCGAGTTAGTACGGGGCGAGTAAGTACGGGGCGAGTTAGTGCGGGGCGAGTTAGTACGGGGCGAGTTAGTACGGGGCGAGGAGGAGGAGGAGGTGGAGGAAGAGGAAGAGGAGGAGGAGGAGGATGTAGCCGGATAAGAAGAAGAAGAAGCCGGATGTCGGATGAACTTGAGGTTGGGTTGAGGACAGCCTGTACCGCCGGAAATCGTTCGGTTGAATTCACTTATCTGGACCCGTTGTGTGTGTGTGTGTGTGTGTGTGTGTGTGTGTGTTGGTCAAGAGCCACACAAAGGAGGGGTTTATATGACGTGTTTTTATTGTTTGTTTGTTTGTTTGTTTGTTTGTTTGTTGTTGTTGTTATCTAGAGCTCGCTGAAACCAATCTTGAAGAAAACATTTTATTCCCCTCTCTCACCCCCTCTCCCCCTCTCCCCTCTTCCCCTCTCACCCCCTCTCCCCCACTCCTCTCTTCCCCTCTCACCCCCTCTCCCTCTTCTCCCCTCCCCTCTTCCCCTCCCTTCTCCCCCCCCCCCGTCAAGGTATGGTTAGAACTCTTAATTTCTTCTCTCACTAGAAACCTAACCTAACCTAACCTAACCTAACCTAACCTAACCTAACCTAATCTAACCTAACCTAAACCTAACCTAACCTGATCCAGAATATCTCTCTTGTGTGTGTATCCTGGGGGGTGGGGAGGGGGTAAGGGAGAATGGGGGGGGGGGGGTGAAGGGTAGGGGATAGCTGTGAGAGAAAGAGACTCTCTCTCTCTCTCTCTCTCTCTCTATATATATATATATATGTGCTGGGGTGAGGGGTAAGAGGAGAGGGGGTGGGGGGGGGGGGCGGCAGCTGGTTCCGAGTGGCTAAAATCGTCTTACTTGTGTTAACCGGCCCGACCTCCTGTTATCCGGCCTCTCTGGGACTTATCTGGCCTTTGTTCTTGAATTAACCGGCTTGTACATCTCCTTATCCGGTCCTCCTTGGTATATATACAATTATACACGTACACATGTATGTATGTATGTATGTAGGTATAATATCCAGTATACACACACACACACACACACACACACACACACGATATATACGGATAGAACCGGTCTTATTTAACCGGTTTGTCTCAGTCCGGCCGAATATTGAAACACATACAAGTCCAGCGGGAATTTTGCCGGGATTTTATTCCCACGGGGTTGTGGACCTTAGCGGAACTTAAGAAACCCGGTTAATAATGGAATGGTGTTTGTGTTTGTCGTGTTTGTGTTTTTGTCGTGTTTGTTGGGTTTTTGTTGTGTTTTTGTTTTGATAATAATAATAATAATAATAATAATCAAACCGAGAGAGAGAGAGAGAGAAAGAGAGAGAGAGAGAGACGTTACAACACGGATTGACTCACTGGTTACTCCCGGTAGGTGAACCTGGGAGTGACGCCATCTCTCTCTCTCTTTACTCTCTCTCTTTCTCTTTATTCTCTTTAATCTTTCTCTGTATTTTCTCTTACTCTTTCTCTTTGTCTTTACTATTTCTCTCTTTCTCTTTCACCCTCTTTATTTCCCCCCCCCCCTCCCTCCAGTACACATTCCCCCCCCCCCCGTCCACACTCCTTCCCCCTGTCCACATTCCCTCTCCCCCTGGTCCAAACTCCCCTCCACCTCCACACTCCCCCTTCCCCTGTCCACATTCCTTCCCCCTGTCCACACTCCCCCCTCCCCTTAACCACACTCCCTCCCCCCCCCGGTCCAAACTCCCTCCCTCCCCCTCCCGGTCCACACTCCTCCCCCTGGTCGACTCACACGCCCCCTCCCCGAACACAGTCAGGTCAACAAAAGTCCTCTCCGCCCCCCCCAAAAAAAGTCCCCCCTGAAAAAGTCCCCCAAAAAACTGACGTGGGTGACTCACTAACGCCTGTCGTGCCGTCCTCCTACTGCCGGCGACACAGGAGGAGACGAGCCAGCACAGCACAGCATGTTGATGAGTCATGGGCGGTGGTGTGTGTGGGCGGTGTGGGTGTGCTACTGAAGGTGGTGGTAGTGCTGGTGGTATGGGGGTAGTGGGGGTGGTAGTAGTGGGGGTGGTGGTATGGTGGTAGTGGGGGTAGTGGGGGTGGTGGTATGGTGGTAGTGAGGGTGGTGGGGGTGGTGGTGCTGGGGGTATGGTGATAGTGGGGGTGGTGGGGGTGGTAGTGCTGGTAGTATGGTGGTAGTTTCGGGTAGTGGGGGTGGTGGTGGTTGTGTTGGTGGTAGTAAGGTGTAGTGATGAGGGTAATAGTGGTGGTGGTTGGGGGGGTTTATTGTGGTAATAATGGGGGTTAGTAGTGGTTGTTATTGGTCGTGGTAATGGTGGTAGTAGTACTGGTGATTACGATGGTGCTAGTAGTAGTGGTAGTAGTGATGGTGATGGTGATAGTGGTGTTAATGGGTAAGCGAAGGGGAGAGGAAGTGAGAGTGATGGGACGTGAGGGGAGAGGAAGGGGGATCACCGGCGCTGAGAGGAGGGGGGGGGGAGAGGGGAGAAGAAAAAAATGAGGGGGAGGTGTCAAGATAAGGGGGAGGAGGGAGGGAGAGTAACGATGTGAGAGGAGAGAGAGAGAGAGAGAGAGAGAGAGAGAGAGAGAGAGAGAGAGAGAGTTATAGCAGGGGGTGGAGGGGGAGGAGAGGGGGAGAGAAAACAAGGGGAGAAAGTGATCATTGGGAGAGGGGAGGGAGAGTTGAGGCAGGGAAGTGGTAGTAGGTAAATTAGGGGGAGAACGAGAGAGAGAGAGAGAGAGAGAGAGAGAGAGAGAGAGAGAGAGAGAGAGAGAGAGACCAGGATCAAGTCTACAGTTTCAATGGAGAAGATAAACTTAGCCTCAAGTTTTGATCAGGTTGACATAAAAGTTTACACCCACACATTTTATGGAGTGGAATGGTAGTCAGGCGCTGGTGAGTACTCGTGCTGGCGATAGTTTTAATGTAGGAAAACGTCAGGCGTTGGTGAGTGCTCGTGCTGGCGATAGTTTTATGACAGGAAAAACGTCAGGCAAAATTTGAGTGCTTGTGCTGGAGAAGTTATAGTAAAGGGAACCCAAGTGATGCTGAATGCTCGCAGTGGCGATACTTCAAACTAAGACAGACCAAAACTACACAAACCCACCCCCGAGCGATAGTGAGTGCTTGTACTGGCGATGTTTTACCAGACGAGCGTTAAGTTTGTTGTGGTAGGTTTTGCAGAGGACAAACTCGTTTACTGTTAAGGACGTGTTGACGGTGTTGGCCCCCAGGTGACGCGGGCCTCAGGTATAATGTAATTACCTTTAGCTTGATCAATACTGTACTTATACCTGTGTAAAGGGTTGAGTTATCTCTCTCTCTCTCTCTCTCTCTCTCTCTCTCTCTCTCTCTCTCTCTCTCTCTCTGCTTGTATATCTTTCCATCTCTGTGTCTGTTTCCTTTTCTCTCTGTCTATCTTTCTCTTTCTCTGTGTTTCTCTCTCTCTCTCTCTCTCTTTCTCTCTCTCTCTTTCTCTCTCTCTCTCTCTCTCTTTCTTTCTTTCTCTCTCTTTGTCTCTCTCTCTGCAACAGTATTAAATAAACAGTATTACCAGAACCATTATCCCTGAGAGCACTGTGGTGGTTGGCTATACTGACCTTGTAAATCCCTGGGATTATATTACCAAGACGAAGGGATTTATTTATTTATATATTTTACAATTTATGAAAGACTGATACTCGGTTATCCACTCACGAGGGATTTATTTCATATGTAAATAAAAATCCCAACTTGTAAGGGATTTTTTCTTCTCAGATTTATCAGTAATTTTATTTGATATGGTTTGGCCTGGTATTTGATGTGGTTTGACAGGTATTGATGTGGTTTGACAGGTATTGATATGGTTTGACAGGTATTGATATGATTTGACAGGTATTGATATGGTTTGACAGGTATTGATGTGGTTTGACAGGTATTGATATGATTTGACATGTATTGATGTGGTTTGACAGGTATTGATATGGTTTGACAGGTATTGATATGGTTTGACAGGTATTGATGTGGTTTGACAGGTATTGATATGGTTTGACAGGTATTGATATGGTTTGACAGGTATTTGATATGGTTTAACACACAAGAACTTTATTCCACTTATACACACGGCCCTCAGAATATATTTAATTATATATATAGCTCCACAAAATAACCTAACCTAACCTAACCAACCTAACCTAACCCACATTTTGATGGAAGACTAAAGAGAGTTACAGTTAAAACACTCAAGAACAGTCTAGGTCAAGCCACAAGGAATTTCGACTACTACTACACATCGCTTCAAGAACTTCCAAGTTTTTCTCATTCAATTCTAAAACTCACCACCCTGTTCTTGTCGTCCATAAAGTGAAAATTCTATTATGGGTTGAGAATTCCCCCATGTGAGGCAGCCACCAGGGGGGAAAAATACTCAATGTGCTGGCCCCAATTTATACATCATCCGGGCGTGTTTACCATAACATTCCCGTGTATGGGGCTTTTTTTTTTTCCCAGGATGGCCAGAGCCGCACCTTAACACGGCTGGGTGCGAACTGGTCAACTTTAGGAAAAAAAAATATCAGAGAAATGTAGTGTGGTGGTGTTTTTTGAACAGGGGATGTGAGTCAGGTAGTTAAACTCGTTATGAGCTAACCATGATTACCGACAATATTTTCAAAAAGCTTTTCAAAAATTTAGAAAAAATCTTTAGGTGAAATGAACTCAGGTATCTAATCTTAATTGACATAATCGGGAGATCTAATCTTCAGGTGAAATAATCTGGGCTGTCTAATCTTCAGGTAAGAAACACCATTTAAGAGCAATAGGACGAGCGTGTGAGAACAGGTCTTCAAACTTTCCAAGGTTACCATGACGTCACGGCTGGGATACCTCAAGGACATCAGCTGAACCCTCAGTGGTTTGCCCTTGGCGATGTGGGGGGGGGGGGGGGTGTTAGGGTGGATGGATGCTTAGGGAGGGGTGCTGTGTGGGTTGTTGTGGGGGGGGGGTGTGTTAGGGGTGGGATGGGATGCTTAGGGGAGGGGGTGTTGTGGGGGGGTGTTGTCGGGGGAGGGGGTGTTGTGGGGGTGTGTTAGGGGTGGGATGGGATGTTTAGGGGAGGGGGTGTTGTGGGGGGGTGTGTTAGGGGTGGGATGGGATGTTTAGGGGAGGGGGTGTTGTGGGGGGGTGTGTTAGGGGTGGGATGGGATGTTTAGGGGAGGGGGTGTTGTGTGGGGGTGTTGTCGGGGGAGGGGTTGTTGTGGGGGGGGTGTGTGTTAGGGGTAGGATGGGATGTTTAGGGGAGGGGGTGTTTTTTGTGTGTGGGGGTAAAGAATGTGTGTGTGGTGTGTGTATGTGTATGAATTTATGTGTTTGTGTTTGTTTGTGTGTATGTACAGAAATACCTGTTTAAATTAATCATCTCATATCTTAATTAAAAAAAAAATCCTAATTATTTTCTCTTAATCACAAAATAAAGCGTTTTCTCACGGATGTTGAAACCTACATAACATCTAATTGAAAACTGTGATGTTGAAACCGTCTATAGACCACCTCCCCCCCCCCCTCTAAACATCTTCCTCGGTTTCACAATTACTGGGTCTCAAGGCTTCCAGAGAACTGATTTTGTCGGTATGGAAGTAAACTTTACACTAAAATGATTCACCCGGACACGATCTTGCATGGACAGGTGTGTGTTTAGTGTTGGGTAATGTACAGGTGTGTGTAAGTGTTGGTTGATGTACAGGTGTGTGTAAGTGTTGGTTGATGTACAGGTGTGTGTAAGTGTTGGTTGATGTACAGGTGTGTGTAAGTGTTGGTTGATGTACAGGTGTGTGTAAGTGTTGGTTGATGTACAGGTGTGTGTGTGTTGATGTACAGGTGTGTAAGTGTTGGTTGATGTACAGGTGTGTGTAAGTGTTGGTTGATGTACAGGTGTGTGTAAGTGTTGGTTGATATACAGGTGTGTAAGTGTTGGTTGATGTACAGGTGTGTGTAAGTGTTGGCTGATATATAGGTGTGTAGTGCTGGTTGAGGTACAGGTTACAACTACAGGTGAAATTACAGGTACAGGTGCGTGTGCAGGTGTAATTATAAATACATTATGCTAATACAGGTATGACAGTAATTTGCTGAAGATGTTACGTGTGTTACCTCATTACACACACACACACACACACACTCTCTCTCTCTCTCTCTCTCTCTCTCTCTCTCTCTCTCTCTCTCTCTCTTTATCATGTCAGATTTAGTAATTACTTAAAATAGTACCAAATAGTGTCAGCTCAGATAATGGCAAATCGTAAGAGAGTGAGTGTCAGCTAATGTCAGGTAATGTCAGACAGGATCAGCTGAAAAACCTTGAAATTTTAAAATCTTTTTCTTTTTGAATTTCCTCATTGAGTCTTTCTTTGTTTTTCTTCAATTGTTAAGAAATTGTTTTTATTCTTGTCTTTTTGTATCTTTGTTATTGTTCTCTTTGTCTATGTTGTCTTTGTTATGTCTTTATTTGTTATTTTTAATTTTGTTATTGTTGTGATTTGTGTTTGTTGGTCTTGTGATTTTTTTATTGTTTTTGTTGTTGTTGTTCGTCTTCTTCTATTATTATTATTATTATTATTATTATTATTATTATTATTATTATTATTATTATTATTATTATTATTATTATTATTATTATTATTATTATTATTATTATTATTATTATTATTATTATTATTATTATTATTATTGTTATTGTTATTGTTATTGTTATTATGCACAGGTGAATCTTTCAGGTGAGTAATTATTTCCCATTTAATTACACGGAAGCAGAGGTAAAGGCTCAGGTATTAATTAAGTTACATACAGGTAAAATTACATTAATAAACCTCAGGTGTTCGTTTAGTTACACAGGTAAAAAAATACATTATTAAAACTCACTCAGGTGTTAATTGTAATTACGTCCAGGTAAAAAATATAGTATTGAGACAGATGTTAGTTGAGTTACAGATGTTAGTTGAGTTACAGTATAAAATGAGTTACAGAGTTGAAAGATTATATAATTATGATTGAGAATAAGACTTTACATTGACTTTTGTTATCTAAGTCTTACCGAAAACTTCACCACCCGGAACTAGGATCATCCCCGAGTGGCGGATTACCTTAACTTAACCTAACCTAACCTACCTTATGTGTTATTTCACGGTGTGGTCGCTTCCTGTTCCGTGAAATTGGTGTAAATAATCGTGGTTGATGATCCGGGGCGACTTTGGGGGTGAGGTGGGGGTTTGGGGGTGAGGTGGGGTTTTATGGGATGAGGTGGGGTTTTGGGGGGTGAGGTGGGGTTTTGGGGGATGAGGAGGAGTTCTTTAGGATGGGGTGGGGTTTTGGGGGGTGAGGTGGGGGTCTGAAAGGGGGAAACCAATCACCACACACTAAGAATTACCAAGGAACCAATCACAACCCACCATCACTTCGACCGAGAACCAACCAACTAACCAACCAATCAGCGAACGTCACGACCCCCATACGCGTGGATTATACCCCCAAAACCACGCCACGACCCCCATACGCGTGGATTATACCCCAAAACCACGCCACGACCCCCATACGCGTGGATTATACCCCCAAAACCACGCCACGATCCCCATACGCGTGGATTATACCCCCCAAAACCGTCACGACCCCCATACACGTGGATTATACCCCCCAAAACCACGCCACGACCCCCATACACGTGGATTATACCCCCCCAAAACCACGCCACGACCCCCATACGCGTGGATTATACCCCCAAAACCACGTCATGACCCCCATACACGTGGATTATACCCCCCAAAACCACGCCACGACCCCCATACGCGTGGATTATACCCCCAAAACCACGCCACGACCCCCATACGCGTGGATTATACCCCCAAAACCACGCCACGACCCCCATACGCGTGGATTATACCCCAAAACCACGCCACGACCCCCATACGCGTGGATTATACCCCAAAACCACGCCACGACCCCCATACGCGTGGATTATACCCTCCAAAACCACGCCACGACCCCCATACGCGTGGATTATACCCCCCAAAACCACGCCACGACCCCCATACGCGTGGATTATACCCCCAAAACCACGTCATGACCCCCATACGCGTGGATTATACCCTCCAAAACCACGCCACGACCCCCATACGCGCGGATTATACCCCAAAACCACGCCACGACCCCCATACGCGTGGATTATACCCCCAAAACCACGCCACGACCCCCATACGCGTGGATTATACCCCAAAACCACGCCACGACCCCCATACGCGTGGATTATACCCCCAAAACCACGCCACGACCCCCATACGCGTGGATTATACCCTCCAAAACCACGCCACGACCCCCATACGCGTGGATTATACCCCCAAAACCACGCCACGACCCCCATACGCGTGGATTATACCCCCAAAACCACGTCATGACCCCCATACGCGTGGATTATACCCCCAAAACCACGCCACGACCCCCATACGCGTGGATTATACCCTCCAAAACCACGTCATGACCCCCATACGCGTGGATTATACCCCCCAAAACCGTCACGACCCCCATACACGTGGATTATACCCCCCAAAACCACGCCACGACCCCCATACACGTGGATTATACCCCCCAAAACCGTCACGACCCCCATACACGTGGATTATACCCCCCAAAACCACGCCACGACCCCCATACGCGTGGATTATACCCCCCAAAACCACGCCACGACCCCCATACGCGTGGATTATACCCCCAAAACCACGTCATGACCCCCATACGCGTGGATTATACCCTCCAAAACCACGCCACGACCCCCATACGCGTGGATTATACCCCCAAAACCACGCCACGACCCCCATACGCGTGGATTATACCCCCCAAAACCACGCCACGACCCCCATACGCGTGGATTATACCCTCCAAAACCTCATTGTGATTCACTTGGTCTGAGAATTTGAGTCTTTGTTGTAGCGGAAAATGACGGTATTAATATTCCCGAATTATTGACTCCCAGATAATGGCTTCTGTGCCTTTTATCCACCCAAGGTATTTTTATCAGGGCATTTTTTTACGTATTTTTTTTTACTTTTTTGCCTGTTTTTACATTTTCTTGCCTTTATTTACCCTTTTTTTACATCTTTTTACAGTCATTTATTTTTTTTAAATTGTTTTGTATATTTTTTTTACGTTTTTTTACATTTAATTTTATTTTTTTACCTTTTTTACATTTTTTATTTATGTTTATTTTTTAATTATTTTCAGTGAGGGTTTAGTGTGAGCTTCTCAATGATGGGAATGTGGGAGGTGATTGGTGGGGGTTGAGGGACTGCTGCTCTGTGATTGGTGGGGTTGATGGAATGCTAGTTTGTGATTGGTTAATGATGATGAAATTCTGGTCTGTGATTGGTAATTTTCTTCTCACGCTCTATCTATCTATCTATCATATTTTATTTCCTTTTCCATTTACAATTTTCTTCCTTCTTTGGTTCTCTTCTTCCTCCTCTTCCTCTTCCTCATTTCTTCCTTTCTCTACCTTCCTCCTCCTCCTCTTCCTCCTCTCTTTTTTCCCTCCTCCTCCTCTTCCTCCTCTCTTTTTTCCCTCCTCCTCCTCTTCCTCCTCGCTTTTTTCCCTCCTCCTCCTCTTTCTCCTCCTATTCTCTTCCTTCCCCTCTCTTCTTCCTCCCTCCTCTTCCTCCCACTTTATCATTGTCCCTCCTCCTCCTTCTCGAGTCTCAGTACAGTTTCCACGCCATTTTCTCCGCGATATATTGACATTAATAAACCCAGGCAGTTGGCAGCTCTCCCAAGGTCTCCATTTATGATAATTTAATCTAAAGTTCTCTCAGGATCTGTTTCTCTCAGGGGAGATTCTCACACACGCGGTCTTGGAGGTATGTTCATTTTAACACACCATTTAGGGCCTGGGAACTCTGTGAACCCGAACCCTGGATTATAATGAACCCGAACCCGAACCCAGGATTATAAGAACCCGAACCCGAACCCTGGATTATAACAAACCCGAGCCTTGGATTATGACGATCCCGAACCCGAACCCAGGATTATAATGAACCCGAGCCCTGGATTATGACGATCCCGAACCAAAAATCACAACAAATCCGAAGCCAGAATCACCGCGAACCCGGATCTCAAAACCTAACGAACCCGGTGTCTGATGGCCTTAGGTGGTGTTTCAAGGTGGTGTGTGTGTGTGTGTGTAAGATGATTGAGTCACAGGTGTACGTAATTACTTACCTGATGAGACGAGACACCTGAGTCATTGCGTTGATTACTGTTTTTGTTTGTTTGTTTTGATTATTTCTTTCTTTGTTTATTAATGGATCTGTTGTTTTATCTGTCTGTCTGTCTGTCTGTCTGTCTATCAAAAAGTTTATTCAATTATTTATATTATTTATTAATTTATTTTGGGTATTTCATTAAGCGATACAATTTATTTCTATTTTTTTTCGTGTTTATTAATTAGTGGTAATTATGTGTTTCTCACCTGGTGACCTTCAGGTGTGGTGTTTACCTGTAGTTCTTATTGTTTTGTGGTGTTGTCTGTCTGTCTCTGGCCTTGACCTTTACTACCTGGCCTGCTGAGAGAGAGAGAGAGAGAGAGAGAGAGAGAGAGAGAGAGAGAGAGAGAGAGAGAGAGAGAGAGAGAGAATAAACGTAGTAAGTCTAAGATATAAAATGGAAGAGGAGGGTGTGTCTTGTGCCTGATGTGAGTGGGTGTGGGTGTGGGTAGTTGTGGGTGTGGGTGTAGGATAATGTGAGGGCTGGGTAGGAGGCGGGAGGGTGAGAGGGAGGTAATGGGGAGAGGGAGGGAGAGATGGAGGACGAGACGTTATTGATGGAGAGGGAAGGAGGGAGGATGGATGAGAGGGAAGGAGGGAGGATGAATGAGAGGGTAGGAGGTGGAAGAAGGACGAAGGAGGGAAGGAGATGAAAGTCAGAGATAAGATGGGGGGAGAGGAGGAGTGAGAGAGGTGGAGGAGAGAGGGGTACTGAGGGAGGGAGGGAGAGGGGTGGTGAGAGAGGGAGAGAGAGGGGTGGTGAGGGAGGGAGGATGATGAGGCAAGGGAGAGAGGGATGGTGAGGGAGAGTGGGGGGAGGAGGGGGGACACATTGGTGGAGGGTGTCGTCATGGCAGGGTTGGGCAGGTGAGGGCAGGTGTACCCCAAGGCCTTGTTATGTTATGCTGCCCCCACCACCCTCGCTCTGTGTGTGTGTGTGTGTGTGTGTGTGCGTGTTAGTCGTACCTGGTACCACTCACGCTCCCTGTTGACTCACTCCAATCCCCTGCCTCGTCACTCTCTCTCTTTCTCTCCCCCTGCCTCCCTCCGTCTCTCTCCCTCCCTTCCTCCCTCCCTCCCTCCCTCCCTTTGCCTCCCTCTTTCCTTCCCCCTGCCTCGTCTCCCTCCCTCTCCCTCCCCTCCCCATGCCTCTATGTCTCCTTCCCCTTCCTTTCCTCTCCCTCCTTCTCCCTTGCCTCGTCAACCCCCCTTCCCTCCCTTACTTCCTCCTCACCCTCCCTCCTCTCCCCCCCCCCTGCCTCGTCACCCCCTACCACCATCACCCCTCCCCCTCCCCCCACACCATCACTCCTCCCCCCCCCTCCCTCCCACTCTCACCTCTGTTCCACGCTCGAATTCAGAAACCGTATTTAATGCCTGGAAAAAAATCATACAGCTTCTTTATAATTCCGGGTTACATTGAGCATTAAACCATTTTTTTATTAGTTTGTCGATTTTGTTTTATTTTTTCGACGTTTCCATGATTTTTTTTTAGCTAGGATTGATGGGACTTGGCTAGGAGTGATGGGACTTGGCTAGGAGTGATGGGACTTGGCTAGGATTAATGGGACTTGGCTAGGATTAATGGGACTTGGCTAGGAGTGATGGGACTTGGCTAGGATTGATAGGACTCTATGAGGGACCTGACGTGGTGGCCGTAGCATCATGGGGGCAACACGTGACATGGTGTCGTAGGAGAGAGAGAGAGAGAGAGAGAGAGAGAGAGAGAGAGACTTTTGTGAATTCCAGTAATCTTAGAGATGTTCTTTGTTTGTTTTTGTTGTTCTTGTGAGCCAGAAAGATGCCATTTTTTGTCATGATTTATTTGCAGGAACACACACAAGACCCTGAGGTAATCTGGATTGGTAGGTGATGGGGGAGGGGGGTGATGGGTGGGTGATAGGGGTGATGGGGGAGGTGATAGGGGTGATGGGAAGGTGAGGGAGGGTGATGGGGGTGAGAGGAGGGTGACGAGCAGGTGATGGGGAGGGGAGGTTGAAGGAGAGGTGAGAACGGGTGATGGGTGGGTAAGGGAAGGGTGATGGCAGGGTGAAGAGCGGGTGATGGGGAGGTGAGGTAGGGTGATGGGATGGTGAAGGGTACCGGGAAAAGGGATGGGTGAAGAGAAGGAAGAAAGATGACCAGAATACATAAGTAAATACAGTTTGACTTTCACTACACGCAAGACGCTGTTACATAATGACTGTAACCTGAATGTAGGTAGTGTTAGTATTTTGTAATCCCTGTAACCTCTATCTGTACCTGTGTCTGTACCTGTACCTGTACCTGTATCTACACCTGTACCTATATCTACACCTGTACCTGTACCTGTATCTACACCTGTACCTGTATCTACACCTGTATCTGTATCTACACCTGTACCTGTATCTACACCTGTACCTGTACCTGTATCTACACCTGTACCTGTATCTACACCTGTACCTATATCTACACCTGTACCTGTACCTGTATCTACACCTGTACCTGTATCTACACCTGTACCTGTATCTACACCTGTACCTGTATCTACACCTGTACCTGTACCTGTATCTACACCTGTACCTGTATCTACACCTGTACCTGTATCTACACCTGTACCTGTACCTACACCTGTACCTGTATCTACACCTGTACCTGTAGCTACACCTGTAACTGTATCTGTTCTTCATGTTCCTAAATTAACTATAACTAAAAAACAAAACCAAATCAACACAAACTTTCTTTCAGTGAGGAAGAAAGACAATTCACTCTCTTTCTCTCACTTTTCTCTGAGTAAGTGAGAGAGAAAGTTAGCTAGTCACCTTTCTTTCTTGGTTGAAAAGGAGTGAGGAAAGTCTCTCCTTCTCTTTCCTCACTAAAACCTACTTTAATAGACCAGTACAATAAACCGGTTTTAATTGTATTACTTAAACCCCTTGAGTATTATGACGTTATGTTGAAGGGGCTAAGGTATTGTACTCAAGGGGTTGAATCATCGTACTCAAGAATTAAGCCAGAGTACTGAAGAGATTAAGTCCAAGTACTCAAGGGGTTAAATATTCCTCAAGGGGTTAAATCATCATACTCAAGGGGTTAAATCATCATAATCAAGGGGTTAAATCATCATACTCAAGGGGTTAAATCATCATACTCGAGGGGTTAAATCATCATACTCAAGGGGTTAAATCATCATAATCAAGGGGTTAAATCATCATACTCAAGGGGTTAAATCATCATACTCAAGGGGTTAAATCATCATACTCAAGGGGTTAAATCATCATAATCAAGGGGTTAAATCATCATACTCAAGGGGTTAAATCATCATACTCAAGGGGTTAAATCATCATACTCAAGGGGTTAAATCATCATACTCAAGGGGTTAAATCATCATACTCAAGGGGTTAAATCATCATACTCAAGGGGTTAAATCATCATAATCAAGGGGTTAAATCATCATACTCGAGGGGTTAAATCATCATACTCAAGGGGTTAAATCATCATACTCAAGGGGTTAAATCATCATACTCAAGGGGTTAAATCATCATACTCAAGGGGTTAAATCATCATACTCAAGGGGTTAAATCATCAGTCTCAAGGGGTTAAATCATCATACTCAAGGGGTTAAGTCATCATAATCAAGGGGTTAAATCATCATACTCAAGGGGTTAAATCATCATACTCAAGGGGTTAAATCATCATACTCAAGGGGTTAAATCATCATACTCAAGGGGTTAAATCATCATACTCAAGGGGTTAAATCATCATACTCAAGGGGTTAAATCATCATAATCAAGGGGTTAAATCATCATACTCAAGGGGTTAAATCATCATACTCAAGGGGTTAAATCATCATATTCAAGGGGTCAAATCATCATAATCAAGGGGTTAAATCATCATACTCAAGGGGTTAAATCATCATACTCAAAGGGTCAAATCATCATACACAAACACTGATAAAGAGGTTGAAAAAATATAACATGGGGAGACTGATGGGGAGGTGAGAGATGAGTACTCGTTAATCCCTTAGAGTGTAAGTGCCTCAGAAAGCACTTAAGGTTTAATCGCATTTCTCAAGAGGGATTTATCGGAAATATTCATAAGGACATAGATGAAGGAAAAGTTTTCGTCATAATATTAACTTGAAAACCTAACCTATACCTGACCTAAACCTGACCTGACATGACCTAAGCTAACCTAAAGCTGACCTGAGATGACTTGACCTAACTTGACCTAACCAAACTTAACTTAACCTAACATAAAATCTACATGCATTAACAGACAGACAGACAGACAGACAGACAGACATTATATTATTTATTTATTTATTTATTTCATAGACGTTTATTAGCATTAGTTAAGTATTATGAGTGTTTGTGTTTATTTACCTGTGGAGGGGTGTGTGGTAAATTAGACCTTAATTAGACAGGTAAAACTATGGGGGGGCGGGGAATTTACCTGTGTAATTATTCACTAATGCCGTAGAGGCGAGTCAATTATGTATAACCTGTCTTTGTTTTTATGTATTTTATGTGTTATTCAATATGTGGTCTCTCTCTCTCTCTCTCTCTCTCTCTCTCTCTCTCTCTCTCTCTCTCTCTCTCTCTCTCTCTCTCTCTCTCTCTCTCTTACAAAATTACTCAAAGATTCTAATGTAACTTTTTCTATATTTTTTCAGGTAAGGGAGAGTGAAGGCGTTTGTGTACCAAGACGAGAAAACGAAGGTATTATTATTATTATTATTATTATTATTATTATTATTATTATTATTATTTTATTATTATTATTATTATTATTATTATTATTATTATTATTATTATTATTATTATTATTTTAATGACCAAATAACCATCGAATAATATCAGGGGTCAAGATACAGTAAATTGCAGTACAGTAGACACATGGCCTTACCATGCCTCCGTGACTAATTGGTTTCTCTTGTGTGTGTGTGTGTGTGTGTGTGTGTGTGTGTGTGTCATAGCTTAAACACAAGGATAGTCTATTACGAAATATCGAACTAATACCGCCAATTACCACCGTTATACCTAATGACCTATATGTGTGATTATGACCATCCCATCTGGTTGCCGGAGAGACACAGTTTGTTGACATTGCTGGTGGCAAGTATTGTTGGTGTGTTTATTCATACCTGCCACACAGTTTGTTGAGTTTGGTCTTGTTTATGTTAGAAGGGCGCCAGGTGTTATGGTTTAAAGGTCTTGGTTTGTCTCTACCAGATGGCGTGTGTTGGGTGTGTGTGTGTGTGTGTGTGTGTGTGTGTGTGTTGTTCCCCATAAGACAAACATCGTACCTAAAGTTTGCACAGGTAAAATATCATAGATTTAACGTGAAAACCGACCTCGTTTGTTTTACCTCTGTTTTTATTTCCACCTTTGATATATGTCACCTGGGGGTTTGTTTACATCTGGCGGGTACAGGTGTGCCGCTGTTTGTTGATTGCTTTGACCTGTTGGTGTGACGTTAATCCTAGGTGATATATGACGACAACACCTGTGTGACGTATTGGTGACGTGTTGGTGACGTGTTGGTGACGTGTTGGTGACGTGTTGGTGACGTTGTACAGTTGAGATATATTTTGAGTATTTTTTTTTATTGCTATTTTTTTGTATAGTTTGTTTGGTTGGTTTTAAGTTTGGTTTCGTTGGGTTAGGTTAGGTTAGGTTAGGTTAGGTTAGGTGATGATACTTATACACCTGTGCTGGGTTAATGGTTATGTGATTTACCTGTATGTCTTAACACCATCGTAAGTCATAATAAGGTGTGCGGTGGAGGAGGGGATAAAACGCTCGATTCTTGTTCTTAAGATCATTGGTTCAAGTCTAAGATACTCCCAGTTCACCCAGCTGTGAAGGGCTACCGAACATTACAGTTCGGGGGAAATGAATGTGTGTCGAGTACAGTGTCGTCCGTCCACGTTGCCTCCCTCTTTGACCACACATTAGTTTGCAGTATGCTATATCCGCACTGCCTCGAACGGTACACTCAATTGTAAGGTGTATTTAAACGGTGTTGGTGTACATCCGGGTGTAGTAAGAGAGTGTTTGAGGTTTAGTGTGCAAATATATCTTTTATTTAGGTCTCAAGTTGTTGCTCCCCTCTCTCTCTCTCTCTCTCTCTCTCTCTCTCTCTCTCTCTCTCTCTCTCTCTCTCTCTCTCTCTCTCACTTGATGTACGTTAAGAGATAGTCGTTCTCACACACACACACACACAGTATCTTTAAGTTATATACAATGATACTCGTTCACAGTGTAGGAGAGGAGGAGGAGGAGGAAGCGATAACAGCCCCATGTGTTCTGGGTTAAGTCAGGTGGAAGATACGTGTTTGTATAGTATTAAAACGGCAGTATTGTCCTGACCTAACCTAACCTAACTTAACCTAACCTAACCTGATGTTTTGATAAAGATACGTATTGATTCATCTCTCTTTAACTGGGAAAAAATAATTGGTCTAATGTTATGATTCGTGGCGTATGTGAAGGAGATCTATCATTCCCCTGAGGTTAGACGACGATCTTCCTGGGAAAAAAAAAATGACCTAATATTTTTTTATTTTTTGGTGGATGTGAAGATGTACCCTAGATATTTTTTTAAACCCTATTTGTGTCAGGGATAAAAAAATTGTAAAAAGAAAAGGTATTGTTATTTTTTGCTTGTATTTGTGTGTGTACTGTGTAGGTTTATCGGGTTGGGGGGGAGGGGAGGGGAGGGGGGAAGGGAGGGGAGGGGGGATTTTAGTGTATTTCGGTGGGGGAAAAAGGATTAGTCAGGCGTCGATCTGTGGCGGATGTGAGGGAGGTGTACCCAGGTATTGTGTTTTGGTGACTTTTGTGGGGGGGGGGAGGGAGGGAAATTGGATTTGTGTGTCACGTGTCGGGGGATTCTGTCTATTTTGTGACGGAAAACTGGATTATTTGTGACAGAATAATGGATTACCTGTGACAGAATACTGGATTATTTGAGACAGAATATTGGATTATTTGAGACAACACTGGATTACCTGTGACAGAATACTGGATTACCTGTGACAGAATACTGGATTACCTGTGACAGAATACTGGATTATTGGTCAAAACGGATTACACTGTTTTTTGTTTTATTTTTGGTTTATCTATTTTTGGCGGGAAAATAGATCACCTGTCACGTGTAAACTGTGAGGTGAACCAGGAAGTTTTTAAATATTTTAGGGTTATTGTTATTTTTTTTTGTTTTTTTTTGTTTTATGGCGGGAAAAAAAACAGTGCCATACCATTTGTTATTTGTGACGTAATTGATTTTATTTTTGGCGGGAAAAACATGTGACATACTTCTGTTATTTGTGACGTAATTTATACTTTTTTGCGGGAAACATTATGACGTCACGTGTAATAATAATCAGAGAGATGTTTCCGTGTCGTAGTTTTATTTTTCTATTTTTGGCGGGAAAAATACATTTGGCGCGCGCGCTTTTTACCGCCTGTGGTCTCGTGTGTAAACAGGAATCTTATTTGCCGTTAACAGTGAAAGCGAGTGTTTTTACTGTTACTCCACAAATGTAAAATGGAGAAAGAGAGAGAGTGGGTACAAATAGGCGAGAGAGAAAAAGAGAGAAAGTACAAATATTAAAGAGAGAGAGAAGAGAGGTTCAAATAGTCGAGAGAGAGAAGAGAGAGGCACAAATAGTAAAGAAAGATAGAGAGAGAGAGTACAAATATTAAAGAGAGAGAGAGAGAGAGAGAGAGAGAGAGAGAGAGAGAGTCCATTTAGTCATCTTCATCAGGGACGTCGTAAAATCCTCGTACTGGTCCAGGATCCAACACTTTTGGTGGAATTCAGATATATGGACACTTTCCCGCGACCCCCCCCCCCCAACCCCCTCCCTCTCCCCCACCATCCCCAACCACCCACCAACCACACCCAACCACCCCCAACCACCTCCACCCCGAATCCCCCTCCTCACCCCTAATGCTGTGCCTTGAAGTGGTGGGCGTGTGGGCGGCTCTGTGTGTGTGTGTGTGTGTGTGTGTGTGTTTGTAGGATGAAGAATTTATTTATTTTTTTGAAGAATTTGAGTAAATTTACTTTATTTTTTTTTGGGTGGACGTCCAAAAATATATTCTTTCGTCCGCTTTTATACAGAGGTGACAACAACAACAACAACAACAACAACAACAACAACAACAACAACAAATTCATGTTTGTTTTTGGAGGAGTAAGGGGAAAAAAAATAGTAATTGTCTTGTTGTTGTTTTATTTTTGGAGGGAGTTAACAAAAAAAGTATATATACCTCTAATTAGTTTTTGGGAGATGGGTAAAAAAAAAATGGTCTTTGGTAAATGGGGAGGTAGGAATGGGAGATGGGGGAGGTGGGGATAGAGAGAGAATGGGGTGGGGGGTAGGAAAGAGGGGGGGGGGAAGGGGAGGTAGAGAGTGGTTAGATGTAGGGAGGTGGGTAGGGGAGATAGGGGAAGGGGAGGTAGGGGAAGGGGGTGTAATGTAGAAGTACAGGTTATATAGGTAGTTGAGAAGAGAGAGAGAGAGAGAGAGAGAGAGAGAGAGAGAGAGAGAGAGAGATAATAATAACAAAACTAATAATAAAAAGACAGACAGACAGACAGACAGACAGACAGACAGACACCAGGTAAATAGAACGATTAACCTATGAACAGTTTTCAAAGAGTTTAATTTAAAGTTTTTGTACCTGACCTCTGAAGCCTTTGGGGGGAAAATTTGTAAATAGTTCAATTAGGTTTGGTTAGGTTAGGTTTATGTGTGTGTGTGTGTGTGTGTGTGTGTGTAATTGTTTGTATCTCTCTCTCTCTCTCTCTCTCTCTCTCTCTCTCTCTCTCTCTCTCTCTCTCTCTCTCTCTCTGTTTATCTTTCAATTTCTATATTTTTCCTAAATTTTTCACACACACACACACACCCACACACCACACACACACACACACACACACACACACACACACACACACACACACACACACCACACACACACACACACACACACACGGAGTAAGGGTTTAAAAGGGATTTGATAAACGAGAGAAAAAGAAGAAGACAATTGAATTAAGTTAGGAAGGGAAGAAGAGAGGAAATTGAATTAGGAAATTAAAGAAACGAGTAAATAGTGGCAGTGAGAATAAAGGTCGGAGGTGAAGGAGACAGAAAACGAGGTGTGGAGAGGAGGAAGAGGAGGGGAACAAGAGGAATGAGGAGGATAAGAGGAGGGGAATAAGAGGAATGAGGAGGAGGAGGATAAGAGGAGAGGAACAGAAGTGGAATGAGGAGGAGGAGGAGGAAATGAAGAGGAGAGGGAGACAGAAGGGGAGGAGGGGAACAAGAGGAATGAGGAGGCAGAGGATAAGAGGAGAGGAACAAGAGGAATGAGGAGGATAAGAGGAGGGGAATAAGAGGAATGAGGAGGAGGAGGATAAGAGGAGAGGAACAGAAGTGGAATGAGGAGGAGGAGAATAAGAAGAGGGGAACAGAAGTGGAATGAGGAGGAGGAGGAGAATAAGAAGAGGAAGAGGAGGGGAACAAGAGGAATGAGGAGGCAGAGGATAAGAGGAGAGGAACAAGAGGAATGAGGAGGATGAGAAGAAGAAGAGGAAGAATAGAAGATAAACCGAATAGAGGTGGAATGATAAGGGGGAAAATGAGAGGGGAGGAAGAGAAGATAGAAGGAGGAAGATAGGAAGAAGAGAGATAATGAGGAGGAAGGGGTGGAAGAAGGAGACAGGAGGAGGAAAAGGAAGAAAAGCGAAGAGGAGGAAGAAGAAAAGTGAGGAGGAGGAGGAGGAGGAGGAGGTAGGGAGTAAAAGGAAGACTAATGGAAAAAGAACAAGAAGAGGGAACCAGAGAGAGAGAGAGAGAGAGAGAGAGAGAGAGAGAGAGAATGGAGGCTCTTACATCAAGGTTGTGTATTGTATCTCGAGCCCACATCAGAGCCGTACCCTATAATGATGAAAGTCCCTATATCAAGGTTGTGTTATGGTTCCTCCTGCCCTCACTAGACTTTTTGAATCAGGGTTACGTAATGGATCGCCTGTAGTATATCTCAGACCTGAATCTCCTAAATCCGGATTGTGCTGTAGAACATTTAATGAACGCTACTACATCAGGTTTGTGTTGTAGTGAATCAGCGGCATAGACTTGAAATGGACGGTGGTATTTCAGGGTTGAGTAGTGTATCACCGGCTTCGTCAGATTGGGCTCTGTTACATCAGGGTTGGATTCTGGGAGGGAGATGGGAAAAGGGGGAGGGAAGAGGGTGGAAAGGGAGAAGGGAGAGGGAAGAGGGTGGAAAGGGAGAGGGAAGAGGGTGGAAAGGGAGAAGGGAGAGGGAAGAGGGTGGAAAGGGAGAGGGAAGAGGGTGGAAAGGGAGAAGGGAGAGGGAAGAGGGTGGAAAGGAAGGTAGGAGAGGGTGGAAAGGAAAGAGGAATCAACTTATTACAGATATCCTACAACCGGGTCATGTACTAGAATCCCCCAAATACCCCGACCCTCATCCCCCTACTCCCTAACCCCCACACCCCCTCACTCCCACCTGTCACCCCCAACCACCCACCTCACCCCCCCCCACCACCACCCCTCTTACAACCGGGTCATGTACTGGATCGCCTACACACATCCATACGAACAGTGTTATATCAGGGTCGTGTAGTAGCGAGTGAGGGAGAGAAAAATGGGAGGTAATGGAGTGGAGGAGAGAGAGAGAGAGAGAGAGAGAGAGAGAGGCATGGAATTCACTGATGGTAGGGGCCTCTCTCTCTCTCTCTCTCTCTCTCTCTCTCTCTCTCTCTCTCTCTCTCTCTCTCTCGGTAAATCTTAAAGGTTTATAAACCATAAAACACGTCAGATGTATTTACATTTTAATGGAATTATTATTTATTACTTCAATTTTATATACCTTCCCTCCACCGTCCCTCCACCTTCCCTCTACCTGTCCCTCCACCTTCCCTCTACCGTCCCTCCACCTTCCCTCTACCGTCCCTCCACCTTCCCTCTACCTGTCCCTCCACCGTCCCTCCACCTTCCCTCCACCGTCCCTCCACCTGTCCCTCCACCTTCCCTCCACCGCCATGATGGAGGGAAGGTGGAGGAATGAAAGAGAGAGAGAGAGAGAGAGAGAGAGAGAGAGAGGAACTGAAGGAAAAAGAATGAAGGGAAGGGGATAGAAGATGGAAGAGGAGATATACAGGAGAAGAGGAGGAGAAAGAAGAAAGAAAGAAGAGGAAAGGAAGAAGGAAAGGAAGAAGAAAGAGAAGAGAGAAGGAAATGGGATAGGAAGATAATCAATAAAGGAGAAGAAGGGGAGACACCACCTACCAGAGATCTTGATGAGCCTAAGATGCAGATGAAGAGGTAGTGGTCGTCCTCACTTCTGACGACCCTCTACGACCTGTGCTAAAGGGAGGAGAGGGGGTGACCAGACCAGCGACTACCACCTCGGGGGATATTGATGGACTTTGGAACGACTTTTACGACTTTGACTGAGGTGATGGTGTTTGAGAGTACGACCACACCAAGGACGACCACTTTGGGGGATACTGGTGCATTGAGGGTCCCTGAGACGACTTAAATTGGCTGGTATTGATGAAACGACCAGGATAGTATAACAGTTCTCTATTGGTACGACTACGATAACGACCATTGGGTGACACGGGTGTGGAATAATTGACACTGGAACGACCTCAATTGGCTACGACCCCGTGATTGAAATAGAGTTCGTTAGTGCTTTTACGTTATGAAGGCACGACTTCTCTTGACCATGGGTACGACCACATGGTGAGAGCACTACACTAGACGACACTACAACGTCCATAGTAAGTCACGACCACCATGATACGACCACCGAGAGACGACCACCAAGACAAGACCAAATTGAGAAAGACGAAACTGAATTGGTTCTTTGGGAGCTGAGGAGAGATATATGAGAGGGTGAGAGGGAGGGAAGGGAAGGGAGAGTAAGAAAGGGAGGAGATGGAAGAGGGTGAAAGGAACGGGGAGAGAAAAGAAGGGAGAAACGGTAGGGAAGAGATAGAGAGGGTAAGAGGAAGGGAGGGGAAGAGAGATAGTGTGAGGGACGAACGGGGAGAGAGAGAGAGAGAGAGAGAGAGAGAGAGAGAGAGAGAGAGAGAGAGAGAGAGAGGTGCTGGCCTAACAGTGTAAGAGGAATTTTCTATTTTATTGCACCAAGGTCTTCTTTATGGCCTCTCTCTCTCTCTCTCTCTCTCTCTCTCTCTCTCTCTCTCTCTCTCTCTCTCTCTCTCTCTCTCACATCAATAGACTTAAAGATCCAGGTAAAAGAGAGAGACAGAGACAGGTTAATTAACTCACGTAAATACTCCATTGTACCTGTTCTATAAGACAACAGGTAGGTAAAGGCTCTCTCAGTTAATTGTCTCTATAACTGCTGGTGGAATAGGGTGATTAACTGCTCTTAATTACTCTACGACAAAAAAGATATTGAAAGTTAATTGATCTTTTGAGAATGTAATTGTGTCATAGGTTAAGTTAGTTAGGTAGATTCTTTTTTCTTTAGTTAGGAGGTGTATGTATATTATGTATGCTGTATGTATATATGTATGTACTCCATTTATATACATACACAATATACATACAGGATACATAATATACATAGAGGAGGAAAATATTTAACGTAATATTCTCTGTGGGAATTTCCTTGTGGGTATATATATAGATTCGTCACAAGTTAAGAGGAAAAGTTGAAGGTAAGATCTTTTGAGAATCCAGGTGAAGGAAATGGTTGATGAATACCGTCAGACCAGGTGAGGGCAGGTAACAATGCACCTGGTGTACGGTGTGTTGGGGGGGGGGAGGGGGGAGGGGGGGGCTTGTTGGACAAAAAGTGTGTGTGTGTGTGTGGTCGTCAGTGGTGAACAGGAGCCTTAATGACCTGTCGTGACCCGGAGCTAAGAGAGGTCACCAACATGTTCCAAACACGTCATGAACTCGTACAGGAGTGTGTGTCATGGCCGCCAGGAAGAGAGAGGAAGGGGAGGGAGGGGGGGGGGGGGAGATTGAGTGAGAGGAGGAGGGTGAGAGTTGGAGGTCAAGTAGGGGAGTGAGTGGGAGTGAGAGGGATATTGGAGGAAGGGAGAGGGTTAGGTGAGTGGAGGAGAGGGGGGGGCGGGAATTGAAGGTTGAGTGAGAGAATTTCGGAAGACTTGAAGGAGAGTGTGAGTGAGAGGTGAGGGGCCGAGTGAGAGGTGAGGGGCCGAGTGAGAGGTGAGGTAGGAAATAGCCCCGTGAAGAGGAAATACCTGGTGGTGGTGGTGGTGGTGGTGGTTAATGGTTAATGGTGGTGGTGGTGGTGGTTGATGGTAGTAGTTAATGATGGTGGTGGTGGTGATGAATAGTGGTTGATGATGGTTATTGTGGTTGATGGTGGTTGTCGTGGTGGTGGTGGTGGTGGTGGTGATGGTGAACGGTAGTGGTAGTTGATGGTGATTAAATTAGTAATGGTGGTAGATGGTGGTAATAGTGGTTAGGGGATCATGGTAGTGTGGGTGGGCGTGGGCTGTGAAGCGGTCACTCACCTCACCTCCCTCCCTCCCTCCCTCACCTCTCCCTCACCTTCTTCACCTCTTCCTTAATTTCCATGTGCATTAACGTTCACTTTCCTCTCTCTCTCTCTCTCTCTCTCTCTCTCTCTCTCTCTCTCTCTCTCTCTCTCTCTCACACACACACACATCTAACGGACCCTCGATATAACGGAATTTCCCTTCTATATATTCCGCTAAATAGAGGTTTCAAATCTAACAGACCCTCGATATAACGGACTTTTCCCTCTATATAGTCCGCTAAATAGAGGTTTCACTATATAACCAAGATACCCCAGAACTGCTCACTCCCACCCAAGGAAGAGAGCACTATCAGTTACATCACAAGAGACGGGGAAAATTGGGGTCACATAAACAAGAAATCTTTTACACAATCCGTATTTAACGCCGCTTGAACCCGTCTCCTTGTGCCCACTGCCCAGACATGGCGGAGTCGTATCTGTAATTGGTGTGTGTGTGTGTGTGTGTGACTTCTTGAGATATATTAAGTCAGTGTTATTGTTGGGAGTGGTGGTGGTAGGAATGGTGGTAGGAATGATGGGAGTAGGAGTGGTGGTAGTGGTGGTGGTTGAAGTGGTGGTAAGATTGGTATTGGTAGTAGTGGTGGTGGTGGTAGGAATGGTGATATTAGTGGTAGAGGGTGATAGTGTGGTAGAGCGAGCATTGTGGTAGAATGATATCAGTGGCAATATAAGACTATGATATATTATAACCTAACCTAACCTTACCTAACCTAACCTAACCTACCCTAACCTAACCTACCCTAACCTAACCTACCCTAACCTAACCTAACCTAACCTACCCTACCCTAACTTAACCTAACCTACCCTAACCTAACCTAACCTAACCTAACCTAACCTAACCCAAACTGTAAATAGTGTCTCGTTCGTTGACCCTCCAATAAGGCGTGGATATTTAACCCGTGAACCCTTGAGAATTTCCGGGTTATGAAGAAGAGTTCATTATTTAGGGGTTTACAGGTGGTTCTATAGTGTGTGTATGTGGGGGTGGGGGGTGGTGTGGGGGTGGGGGTCATCTCTGTGTGTGTGGGGGAGGGGGGGTGAGAGGGTCTGTGGTACGCCCACACTCTACCTACCCACACCACGGTCGCTTACCCTCTATTTCTCTCCTTCTCTTCCTCAGGTAACGTTCACGCCCTAGGATCCGTTCAGGAGGGGGAGGAGGAATAGGGAGATGAAGGGGGGGAGGGGGAGGGGGTACCTGGTGATGTGGAGGGGGATCTTTTCCTAGTGTTAGGTTAGGTTTAAACCAACGGGGGTTCTGCCCACATGGGTCGGCGTAAGGTCTGGCCCATCCCACATTATAAATTCTTCCTCTTGTACTGTACAGTGAGCCAGGTGACACTACCCTTGGTGAGACGTTCTGATATAATTCATGGATTATTGTCAGTGCCATCAGGAGAATGTGTCACCTGTGTGTGTGTGTCGTGTGTGTGTGTGTGTGTCAGCCTTCTAGACCTCCTCGTGTGGGGTGATGTTTGAGGTGGTATTTTTCCTGATAATAGTGAGGGTGTTTGGACAGTGGGGGGGTCGGTCTGGTCAGTGTCGGAATGTCGTAACCCTGGTGGGGGGAGGGGGAAGGGGGGTAGGGGAAGGGGAGGTGAGAGGTAGGGGAAGGGGAGGTGAGAGGTAGATAGATAGATAGATAGATAGATAGACTGGGTTATCCTTAGGTATATAATTTTTTTACATGTAATATTGTCTTACGTGACTGAAGGCAATACTAGGGGGTTCTTTCACACACACACACACACACAGACACAGACACACACAGACACACACACACACACAGACACACACACACACAGACACACACACACATACACACACACACACACATACACACACACACGCACACACACACACACACATACACACAGACACACAGACACACACACACACAGACACACACACACACACACACACACACACACACATACCAAGATGTTCAAATGTTAGTTCAACCTCAGGAGAAGGTGAACATGGTAGCGGCTTCAGCTCTGTGTGTGTGGGGGGGGGGGGGGGGAGATGTGGCTTGAGGACACACACACACACACACACACAAGCACGAAATGTATACACTGTTTTATTCTTGCACTCAGACCTCTCTCTCTCTCTCTCTCTCTCTCTCTCTCTCTCTCTCTCTCTCTCTCTCTCTCTCTCTCTCTCTCTCAGGGTTTATTCCACTTAATATTTAATCACTCCTTCGGGGACTATTTTTTCTTGAGCCGAGAGAGAGAGAGTTTCTTTCTTATGTCACTACACCTTACGTTTCTTTACTCTCTCTCTCTCTCTCACTCTCTCCCTCTCTCTCTCTCTTACGCTGGTTTAAATATTTCCCTCACCACACCTCATCTCTCTCTCTCTCTCTCACTTTCTCCCTCTCTCTCTCTCTTACGCTGGTTTAAATAATTCCCTCACTACACCTCACCTTTCTGACCTCTCTCTCTCTCTCTCTCTCTCTCTCTCTCTCTCTCTCTCTCTCTTTATTTTCTTCCTATTTTTTATCTTAGTATTTTTTCTAGTTCTCTTTATTTCGTATTTTTCATATTTTTCGGTTTTTAGTTTTATTATTCGGTTAGTTTAGGTTTAGGTTAGTTTAGGTTTAGGTTAGGTTAGGTTTATATTAGGTTAGGTTAGGTTAGATTAGTTTAGTTAGATCAGCTTGGTTTATCTACAGGTGATATAAACAGGTGTATCTAATTAACAGGTGATATAAACAAGTGTGTCTAATCTACAGGTGATATAAACAGGTGTATCTAATTAACAGGTGTTCCTCGACTAATTAAACACTTCTCGTCAATAGGTAAGGGAAGAGCAGTGACCTGGTGACCCCTTAGAGAATTTTTTTAAACACGAAAATTAAAAAAAAAAATTATGTGAATTGTAAATTAAGTTTTTAACAGGTAAATGGTATGATATGAGAGAGAGAGAGAGAGAGAGAGAGAGAGAGAGAGAGAGAGAGAGAGAGAGAGAGAGAGATGAAAAAAAAATATATATATATCGTATCGAAAACTTAACAGGAAACGAGTAATTAGCGGTGGTGAAAATGGGTAAAATTACTTCAAGGGTCATTAGCGAGAGTAATTACCCCCCGAATTACATTGTTTTTTGTTGTTGTTTTGTTTTTTCACCTTCTCAGGTATCCTTAATGAGCGGTGTGAAGGAGGAGGTGTACACGTGTTGAGGGATTATGAACCGAATTGACAAAAGAGATAAATGTGTGGGGTCTGAGGTCAGGTGAGGTCACTGTGGGGCCTGGGATAGGTTAGGATAAGTTAGGCGGGACATAGACTAGTGTGGCTAGTAGGTAGATAGGTTTATAGGGGTCATTGGATAGGTCAAAGGGATAGGTGGTGGTGGTGGTGGTGGGTGGTGATAGTCGCTTTTACCTGTATGAATAATCTAGCCTTTGTCAGGTGTGTACACGGCGTGGTGGAGTGCAGGTTAATGTTCTCTCTCTCTCTCTCTCTCCCTCTCTCTCTCTCTCTCTCTCTCTCTCTCTCTCTCTCAAAACATCAAAATGGCGTTTGTTTTTCCCAGTGACTCTACTCAGCGCCATTCTCCCAGCAGCCTTAGCAAACAGATTCCAGTGCTTGACAAATTGGGCCCAAAGAGGTTAATATTTGAACTCTCGATCCGGTGTGACACATAGGCCTAAGGAAGGTTGAATTACTTAGGCCTAAGGAAGGTTGAATTACATAGGCCTAAGTTTATTGGCTTTACGTAGGGATGTGTTATTTTTACTTAGGTTTTGGTTGTGTGTGTGTGTGTGTGTGTGTGTGTGTGTGTGTGTGCGTCTTATTGATGTGGGTTAAGTTATGTTAGACCCAAAAAATCATAAAATTTAAATTCAGGTGAAAAAATCTGACGGTATATAAAGGTAAAATAACTAAAATTTAAAAAAAATCTTAAGGCCTCTGTAATCCAGTATTCCTTAGGCCTATCCACCACGGCGCCTGCTGATATGTAGTGTAGGCCTATAGTACTGGAATGTAAATAAGACAGCCAAGGACTTCACAATAACACAAGCGTGGATGGGTGGGGGCACAAGCATGGGTTAAAAATGGGTAAAAAAAACTAAACAAACATGGGTTAAAAAATGAAATATGGGCTAAAAAAACGAAATATTAGCTTAAAAACAACCTTAACCTGAGGGGTAAACAAACAAACAGAAAAACAAAGCGTGTGTGTGTGAAGAAAATGAACGCTACCTGCCCCCCCCTCCTCCTCTCTCCTCCTCCTCCTCTCTCCTCCTATTCTTCCCCTCCTCCTCCTTCTCCTCCTCTCTCCTCCCCCTTAAACACAGGTGTGGGGGTCTACAAACTCCAGGTTAATTAACGCCAGGTGTGTGTGCGTGTGTGATGCCTCCAAACTACTACTCCTCTCGTAGTAAATACTTTCTATGGTTATATTTTGTTGATATTGTTTCGACCGGGTCGTATTTTTCTATTTTTTTTATATAACCTGCCTCCATGTTGCTTCATATTATTCCTGTAATGATGTGTTGTATTACTATTATATAATCTAGTCGCCTTAACCTGGGCTGTTAAGGTTTTAATTGTTATTATTTGTTCAAACCCATTTAGTGTTGTAACAAGCATTCTTTGTTTCTAAACGACCGTCTCCATCGTTAAACGACCCACCGGCGGGTCGCTTGGCGGGAGCCGACCTTATATATAGGACCCACCAACTGCCGGAGTTAGTTCAGTCCTCTTGTCATACAGTTCACATCCTTTGAGTGCCATCCGTCACCTGTTATTATACTTCATTTATTTGTGTTGTTCCTGTCGTCACCAATGTGGTATATCTATGTGAGTATCTATTTATGTCTCTATTTATGCCCATCAGTATTTGCTTAGTTACATTTAAGTAATTCTGTTTCACGTTAGTTAATTTCAGTGTTAGTTTTTATATGTTTATGCAGTGTTAACGTAATCCAATGCTTTATTTTTATTCTTTTGATGTTTCGATGTTTAGTATCATTTGTGTCTTAAAAGTTTCGATGGTGAATCAATTTGTTGTGACAGCCTACGAGGCTCTTTATTGTGTTAATATTTAATTAATTAACTTCTTAAAGGTTTACTTTATTTATATTTATTCCCTTTTAATTTACTTAACTTTTTTGTTTGGTTACGACTAGAACCTGTGTGTGTGTGTGTGTGTGTGTGTGTGTGTGTGAAGTTAAATTAGCTAAAAACGCAATGGTAGGTGTTATTTGGGGCCAGGTGTTTAAGGTAGGTGTTATTTGGGGCCAGGTGTTTAAGGTAGGTGTTATTTGGGGCCAGGTGTGTAAGGTGGGTGTTATTTGGGGCCAGGTGTGTAAGGTGTGTGTTCGTACGTACATACATACATACATACATAGGTGGATAGATAGATTTTTTCTCTCTCTCTCTCTCTCACTCACTCACTCACTCACTCACTCACTCATCTCACTCACTCACTCACTCACTCACTCACTCACCCCCTCACTCTCTCACTCTCTCACTCACTCACTCACTCACTCACTCATCACTCACTCACTCACTCACTCACTCACCCCCTCACTCTCTCACTCACCCCCTCACTCACTCACTCACTCACTCACTGAGAGATAAGATATGAAACAACTTTATTAACGAACAAACTTGCTTCATTGACCTAATTAAACTAATAACAAGAGTTCCTTCCCGTATTCCTAATTAGTAGTTAGTAATTAGCAGGTATATTTAATTGCCATCATGCTGAGCTAATTTAGTCGTTAGTAGTAGTTAGGAGTAGTTTTAATTGGTAACGTGAGCGAGAACTACTGCCTCCCATTCCATTCTTGGACCAATCAGAGAGCTCGTTTCCCTAGACCAATCACAGGGCTTCATTCACTAACCTAAACCAATGAGAGGGCTCCGTTCCCTTCAGTGTGTTGTTAGGTGATACGAGTTAGTGTTGTTGCTGTAGTTCTTCTTCTTCTTCTTCTTCTTCTTCTTCTTCTTATTCTTATTCTTCTTCTTCGTCTTCTTCTTCTTCCCATCATTATCAGCACCTCCACTTCAGGGCCAATAATAGCACACCGCTATTATTGGCCCTGAAGGAATCGACTGCTATGAAACAAACTAATGGGGTCGATATTTCTTGGGCCTTGTAACATGGGACACACTGTATCTTGGGGGTGATTAATGTGGCTTGGGGAGATGGGGAGAGGGGAGGAAGGGGGAGATGGAAGGATAGGAGGGTGGGGGAGAGTGTGGGGTAAGGGAGGGGAGAGGAGGGTGTGGGATGAGGATGGGAGGTGAGGATGGGGGAGATGAGAGGGGAGGGGAGGGGATGGTGGGGGTGGGGGAAGGAGGGGTAGGGGAAAGAGGATCCGTTTCACCATTTTCTCTCCTCCCATCCCCTTTTCCTGTCTCCCCACTCCCTCCCCACCTACTCCTACTCCATTTCTCCCCACCATCTCCCCATCTTCTCCCCACCTTGGTGTATTCCTGTGTTGGAAATATGGAGTACCTCGTATATCATAACAGTGATTCTTAGTCATAGCAAAGGAAGGTATGTGTCTCCCTCCCTCCTTCCCTCCATCCTTCCTCCCTCCCTCCCTCATTCCTTCCCTCCCTCCCTCCCTCATTCCTTCCCTCCCTCCCTCCCTCATTCCTTCCCTCCTTTCACTCCCTCTCCCCCCTCATTCCTTCCCTCACTCCCTCTCCTCCCCTCATTCCTTCCCTCACTCCCTCTCCTTCCCTCTCTCC
>CAUDMG010000841.1:105000-110000 GCA_958450375.1 Homarus gammarus
GAGAAAGAGGGGAAGAAAGGAGAAGGAGGAAGTAGGGAGATATCATAGACACTGAGTACAACCTTAGATAATTAGCATCCAGGTATAATTAACACCCAGGTAATTAACACCCAGGTAATTAACACCCAGGTAATTAACACCCAGGTAATTAACATCCAGGTAATTAACACCCAGGTAATTAACATCCAGGTAATTAACACCCAGGTAATTAACATCCAGGTAATTAACACCCAGGTAATTAACACCCAGGTAATTAACATCAATATATTCTCCCCAATAAAAATTTTACGCCTGATTTACCTGTAATTAGAGAGAAAAATTTACCTGTAATACCAGACTCAGGCTTCTAGTTCCCCCATTCGTACCCTGGAGTCAGAAAATCCCGGGAGGCAAGAAAATGCTAACCCCCCATCAAGACGATAAAGCCTGAAATCCCATACTAAAAGGATGGTGATCTGGGCTTTACGTGATGGTGAGTTTCTGAGACGCTTCTTCTTGACTCGTGGGAAAGGGGGAGGAGATGGGAGGGGAGGGAATGGTAGGGAGGACATGGAAAGAAGGGAGGGGAAGGGGGAAGGGGGGGAGGAAGGGTAGGAGATGAGAGTGAAGAAGGTAGGAGAGAGTAGGAAGGAAAGGGAGGGTAGGAGGTGGGAAGGGAGAGAAGGGAGAGAGAAGAAGCACAGGGAGGGAAGGGAGGGTGAAGCACAGGGAGGGAGGTAGAAGAAGCACAGGGAGGGAAGGGAGGGAGAAGCACAGGGAGGGAAGGGAGAGAGAAGCACAGGGAGGGAAGGGAGAACAAGGGAGAGAGGATGATTCTCCCTTAAACCTGACTTCACCTCATCTGTTTGCTGGCAGACCAAGAGTGAAATTACCACAGCTGCTAATGTAGTTTTGATTACGGCTGATGAGGTGGTTGGTGGTTGTTAACTACGGTGGTTGATGGTGTGGTTGGTGGTGTGGTTGATGGTGTGGTTGGTGGTGTGGTTGATGGTGTGGTTGGTGGTGTGGTTGATGGTGTGGTTGGTGGTGTGGTTGGTGGTGTGGTTGGTGGTGTGGTTGATGGTGTGGTTGATGGTGTGGTTGATGGTGTGGTTGATGGTGTGGTTGGTGGTGTGGTTGGTGGTGTGGTTGATGGTGTGGTTGGTGGTGTGGTTGATGGTGTGGTTGGTGGTGTGGTTGATGGTGTGGTTGATGGTGTGGTTGATGGTGTGGTTGGTGGTGTGGTTGGTGGTGTGGTTGATGGTGTGGTTGGTGGTTGTGGTGTGTGATGGTGTGGTTGGTGGTGTGGTTGATGTGTGGTTGGTGGTGTGGTTTGTGGTGTGGTTGTGGTGTGGTTGTGTGTGGTTGGTGTGTGGTTGATGGTGTGGTTGATGGTGTGGTTGGTAGTGTGGTTGATGGTGTGGTTGATGGTGTGGTTGATGGTGTGGTTGTGGTGTGGTTGATGGTGTGGTTGATGGTGTGGTTGATGGTGTGGTTGATGGTGTGGTTGATGGTGTGGTTGGTGGTGTGGTTGATGGTGTGGTTGATGGTGTGGTTGATGGTGTGGTTGGTGGTTGTGGTGGTTGTGGTGTGGTTGGTGGTGTGGTTGATGGTGTGGTTGTGGTGTGGTTGGTGGTGTGGTTGATGGTGTGGTTGATGGTGTGGTTGATGGTGTGGTTGGTGGTGTGGTTGATGGTGTGGTTGATGGTGTGGTTGGTGGTGTGGTTGATGGTGTGGTTGATGGTGTGGTTGATGGTGTGGTTGTGGTGTGGTTGGTGGTGTGGTTGATGGTGTGGTTGATGGTGTGGTTGGTGGTGTGGTTGATGGTGTGGTTGGTGGTGTGGTTGATGGTGTGGTTGGTGGTGTGGTTGGTGGTGTGGTTGGTGGTGTGGTTGATGGTGTGGTTGATGGTGTGGTTGGTGGTGTGGTTGATGGTGTGGTTGATGGTGTGGTTGTGGTGTGGTTGATGGTGTGGTTGATGGTGTGGTTGGTGGTGTGGTTGATGGTGTGGTTGATGGTGTGGTTGGTGGTGTGATTGTTGTGGTGGTTGGTGGTGTGGTTGAAGGTGTGGTTGATGGTGTGGTTGGTGGTGTGGTGTGGTGGGTGGTGGTTGGTGTGTGGGGATGGTGTGGTTGATGGTGTGGTGATGGTGTGGTTGTGTGTGGTTGATGGTGTGGTTGTGGTGTGGTGTGGTGTGGTTGTGGTGTGGTTGGTGGTGTGGTTGGTGGTGTGGTTGATGGTGTGGTTGATGGTGTGGTTGATGGTGTGGTTGGTGGTGTGATGGTGGTTGGTGGTGTGTGGTGTGTGTGGTGATGGTGTGGTTGGTGGTGTGGTTGATGGTGTGGTTGGTGGTGTGGTTGGTGGTGTGGTTGATGGTGTGGTTGATGGTGTGGTTGGTAGTGTGGTTGGTTGACGAAATAATATATAGATAAGAGTATATAATCTCTCTCTCTCTCTCTCTCTCTCTCTCTCTCTCTTATCACGCCCCTCCTCCCACGAGAACACTCAGAGAAGGAGAGAGAGAGAGAGAGAGAGAGAGAGAGAGAGAGAGAGAGAGAGAGAGAGAGACTCACCACACCATCAACTCAACCATACAACCATCCGGACATACTATTTAACCAAGACCATCCTTACTACCCTCCCTCCCTCCTTCCTCCTCTTCTCTCTCTCCTTCCCTCCTTCCTCCTCTTCTCTCTCTCCTTCCCTCCTTCCTCCTCCTTACTACTCTCTCTCCCTCCCTCCTTCCTCCTCTTCTCTCTCTCCTTCCCTCCTTCCTCCTCTTCTCTCTCTCCCTCCCTCCTTCCTCCTCTTCTCTCTCTCCCTCCCTCCTTCCTCCTCTTTTCTCTCTCCTTCCCTCCTTCCTCCTCTTCTCTCTCTCCCTCTCTCACTGAGGCTTTCTTGTCTTCTCCCTTGGGATTTGGAGGGAAAGTCCTTAGTATTGTGTGTGTGTGTGTGTGTGTGTGTGTGTGTGTGAGAGTGTGTGTGTGTGGGTGTGGAAGGGGGAGGGGGAAGTAAGAGGGGGAGCGGGAGGAAGAGGCATGGGAGGGGGAGAAGGGACAGAAGAATGGAAGATAAGTTAGAAAACGTAGGAGGAATGATGAGGGGGGAGGGGAGGGGGTGGGGGGAGGGGGTGTGAGGGGGGAGGGGGGGGTGGAGGGGGTGGGGGTAGGGGGTGTGAGGGGGGAGGGAGGGGAGGGGGGGAGGGGGGGGTTAGAGGGGAGGGGTCTTGTGTAAACGTTGTTCCCTTATCTAGTCCTCCTCCTCCTCCAACTCTTCTCATCTTTTGTTTTTCTTATTTTTATGGTCGTTTGGCTGTCGGTCTGTACACACACACACACTCGCACACACACACACACACACACACACACACACTATTAGAGGGCCCCTGTGTGTGTGTGTGGGGGGGGGGGGAGACAAACAGACAGAAGAAGCTCCCCTTAGCTCCCTTCTCCCTTTCCTCCCTCTCCTCCCTCTCCTCCCTCTCCTCCCTCTTCCATCCCTCCTTCCCCTTCTCCTCCCTCCTCTCCTCCTCCACCTCTCCTCCCTCCTTCTTCCCTCTCCCCCTCTCCTCCCTCCTCTCCTCCTCTCCCCTTCTCCCTCCTCTACCCCTCTCCTCCCTCTCCTCTCCCTCTCCCCCTCTTCTCCATCTCCCAAACATAAACAAACAAATCAGACGAATAATAATAATAACAAGAAAAATAAAAAGAAAAAATATGAAAAAAATTAAGAAAAAATGGAAAGAAACAGAGAGAAAGAGAGAGAGAATAGAGAGAATAGAGAGAGAGAGAGAGATAATTATTCCTTTGTCTCCCTGTCACTCTCTTCCTTACCCCCTGTTGAGTGAATCTATAACTGCCAGATTTATGACCCAGATTTAATGGTTGACATAACAGGACCTGGAATAATCGGCTGTAATTTATAGGATCTTATTTTAAAGGGGAAAACTCTGTGGTTAGGTTAGGTTAGGTTTGGTTAGGTTAGGTTAGGTTAGGTTAGGTTAGGTTTGGGTTAGGTTAGGTTTGGTTAGGTTAGGTTAGGTTTGGGTTAGGTTAGGTTAGGTTAGGTTAAGTTAGGTTAGGTTAGGTTAAGGTTAAGGTTAGGTTAGGTTAGGTTAGGTTTAGGTTAGGTTAGGTTAGGTTAGGTTAGGTTTGGGTTAGGTTAGGTTAGGTTAGGTTAGGTTAGGTTAGGTTTGGTTAGGTTTGGGTTAGGTTAGGTTTGGGTTAGGTTAGGTTAAGGTTAAGGTTAGGTTAGGTTAGTGTTAGGTTAGGTTTGGGTTAGGTTAGGTTAAGGTTAAGTTAGGTTAGGTTAGGTTTGGGTTAGGTTTGGGTTTGGGTTAGGTTAGGTTTGGGTTAGGTTAGGTTAGGTTAGGTTTAGGTTAGGTTAGGTTGGGTTAGGTTAGGTTTGGGTTAGGTTAGGTTTGGGTTAGTTAGGTTAGGTTAGGTTTGGGTTAGGTTAGGTTTGGGTTAGGTTAGGTTAGGTTAAGGTTAAGTTAGGTTAGGTTAGGTTTGGGTTAGGTTAGGTTTGGGTTAGGTTAGGTTAGGTGTGATGATTTTAGTTAATTTAATATTATTTTTTAAGGGCAGTCATTGATGTAATGTATGTATGTATGTATGGTGAAGCATTGTGAATCTATCTGGTGATTTACTGATTGTCTATCTATCTATGTATCTATTCTGTGGGAGGAACCTTTCTTAAACTTGAGGTTCCTTGTGTGTGTGTGTGTGTGTGTGTGTGTGTGTGTGTAACTCTTAACTCACTTATGGTAATTGTGTTTCGTGATTGATTGAGGTTCTAAAGTTTGGCTCTCTCTCTCTCTCTCTCTCTCTCTCTCTCTCTCTCTCTCTCTCTCTCTCTCTCTCTCTCGGTATATCGTTGGATGGTGTTATTCGTCTTAGTTAGGTCGTGTGGCTCGTTAAGGAGAACCACCCGGTCCTGGTCGTTGTGTGTCGTCGTAGTCGTTGTGGTTCTCGTGGTCGTACTAGTCATTGTGGTCGTCCTGTCGTGCTAGTTGTCATTGTGGG
>CAUDMG010000841.1:112500-130000 GCA_958450375.1 Homarus gammarus
GTCTAGCCCCCGAGGGAACTTACCAGAGTTTCCGTGGCGGCTGTTTTGGCCTCTTTTTTGGCTGGTGTTTGGCGTACTTTTGGCTAGTTTTTTTGGCGCGGTTTTTTTTGTTTTTGGTGAGTTTTTGGTGCAATTTTGTGATATATTAACTGTACTCTTTCTTAGTGACCTATTTTGGCGTATTTCTAACCGTGTTTTAGCGAAATGTTTCCTTGTTTTCTCTCCTCGTGCTTCACCCTACCCCGTGTATCACCCCACCCCGTGTATCACCCCACCCCGTGTATCACCCACCCCGTGTATCACCCCACCCCGTGTATCACCCTACCCCGTGTATCACCCCACCCCGTGTATCACCCCACCCCGTGTATCACCCCACCCCGTGTATCACCCCACCCCGTGTATCACCCCACCCCGTGTTTCACCCCACCCCGTGTATCACCCCACCCCGTGTATCACCCCACCCCGTGCTTCACCCCACCCCGTGTTTCACCCCACCCCGTTCTTCACCCCACCCCGTTCTTCACCCCACCCCGTTCTTCACCCCACCCCGTGTATCACCCCACCCCGTGCTTCACCCCACCCCGTGTTTCACCCCACCTCGTGTATTGCATAACAACCCCCGGATGTATTACTTCAAGCCCCCAGAGCTTCCCGTACACAGTAAAATGTCGACACTATTGAAATGATGTCTGGAGACCCCGGTACACACACAGCTGCTCCCGTGTGTGTGTGTGTGTGTGTGTGTGTGTGTGTGACCAAGGGGATAGATAGACTGATTGGAACGGGATGGAAGTTGTGGAAAAGTAGGAAATTGTGGGATGGGATTGATGATAGCATGCTGGAAGGGGGATGGATGGCGGAATGGGTGACTAGGTGTGTGGGATGGTATTTTGGTGGTGGTAATGTTGGCAGGGTAATGGTAGGGGTGGTGGTGGTGGTGGCAGGGTAAAAGTGATGATCGTATTGGTGTTGGTAACGTTGGCAGTGGTGGCAGGGCAAGGCAGGGTGTTGGCAGTGATGGCAGGACAAGGTAGGGTGTTGGCAGTGATGGCAGGACAAGACAGGGTGTTGGCAGTGGTGGCAGGGCAAGGCTGGGTGTTGGCAGTGGTGGCAGGACAAGACAGGGTGTTGGCAGCGATGGCAGGACAAGACAGGGTGTTGGCAGTGGTGGCAGGACAAGACAGGGTGTTGGCAGTGGTGGCAGGACAAGGCAGGGTGTTGGCAGTGATGGCAGGACAAGACAGGGTGTTGGCAGTGATGGCAGGACAAGACAGGGTGTTGGCAGTGGTGGCAGGACAAGACAGGGTGTTGGCAGTGATGGCAGGACAAGGCAGGGTGTTGGCAGTGGTGGCAGGACAAGGCAGGGTGTTGGCAGTGATGGCAATGGTGGCAGGATTGGTGGCAAGGATGTTATGAGACCAACAGATCATATGTATTCATAGATAGTGTGTGTACATAATCTCTCTCTCTCTCTCTCTCTCTCTCTCTCTCTCTCTCTCTCTCTCTCTCTCTCTACTTATTCTTAATTGACAAGAAATTAATTACACAACAAGATGCAACATTTACTTTGAAAAATATTTAATTATACGATACAGGAGCCATAAATTAACTAAAAAAAAAATAATTAATATAGAAAAAATATTAATACATATAATTACGCGAAATAAGATGAAACAAACTTAAAGAAAATATATAATTATACACCTCGATATTTAATTATACCCTAACCCAATCAAAGTAAGTCACGCCCGCATACACGTGGATTTTGTTGAGTGGATGTGGATATAGACGTGTGTGGTGGGTTGGTTTTTGTTCAATTTTCTTAATTTTTTTGTCGTTTGTTTTGTTTATTTGTATTTTTTTGTTATTCTTCTTCTTCTTCTTCACCATCATCATTATTATTATTATTATTATTATTATTATTATTATTATATTCCCAATTAATTAATATTTATTTGTTCATTCATAAAAACTAATTATTTACATTGATATAACACCTATGTATCCTATGTATCATCTTGTGTATGTATAGTCTAGTGTATGTGATGTTTAGACATGTATAGAGAAGGGCATACATAGTTAAATAAGTATTGGTGCTATACTCTAAGTGCCAAGGTGTACTGAACTAAAGGGAAAGTTTGTTAAAAAAGTTATGTAGGAAGTATAGAAGTTTGGTGTGTGTGGGGGGGGGTGTGGGGGGGTTGTCGTGGGTGTGTGTGTGGGTGGGTGTGTGTGGGGGGGTTGTCGTTGGTGTGTGTGGTGGGTGTGTGATGGGGGGGGGGGTTGTCGTGGGTGTGGGTGTGTGTGTGTGTGTGTGGGTGGGTGTGGGTGTGGGTGGGGGTGGGTGTGTGGGTGGGGGTGGGTGTGTGTGGGTGTGGGTGGGTGGGTGTGGATGGATGGGGTTTATTGTGAGTTATGAAGTTTTGATTATGAAGAAGAAGAAGAGGAAGAAGAAAGAGGATAATAATAATAATAATAATAATAATAATAATAAAGAAACAACATCAACAACAACAACAAAACAAAGAAATTAAGAAGAACAAGAAGACAAAAACTAAGACCCAGAGAACAATACAGAGGAGGAAGACAGGGAGGAGGAAGACAGGGAGGAGGAAGACAAGACGAACTCAAGGTAGGAAGGTCAGAGGTAATTTGGGGAAGTCTAAGTCAGGGCCAAGGCTACACTTACGAACACTTAGTGGCGAGCGAGAGTGCGAGGCCGTGGGGCGAGTGCGAGGCCAGGGGGGGGGGGGGCAAGAGAGCTAGGCCAAGGGGGAGGTAGCGAGGCCAGGGGACGAGAGCGAGGCCGGGGGCAATAGTGCGAGGCCAGGAGGGTGGGTGAGAAAGTAAGACTGGTCCCCTGCTGTCACCTCTCACGGTATAAACAAAACAACAGGTATGCAACGTCTGTGATTGGCTGATTAGCTTAACCAATAAGGGATAGGAACAAGTATTCAAGACATTATGGTGGATGGGAAGGAAATAAGAGATTGTGTCTTGATTGTGGTGCGTGTTGTTCCTGGTTAGCCAATCATCCAATCAGATGTCGTCACCCAGCCAATGATTATCCCTGTGGTTGTTGTTGTTGTTATTGTTGTTATTGCTGTTGTTATTGTCGCTGTTCTTGTTATTATTATTGTTATTTTTGTTATTATTGTTGTTGTTGTTGTAATATTGTTAATGGTTGTTCTTTGTGCCTCTCTCTCTCTCTCTCTCTCTCTCTCTCTCTCTCTCAAGTCTGCCTGCGAAAGTTAAGGATTCGTAGGATACTGAAGGATATGTGGAAATTTCTCATCGGGGGGGGGGGGGGAGGTAGGTAGCAGGGAGGGGAGGGAAGGGGAAGGAGGGAGGGGGAGGGGAAGGGCCGTCCAGGGAATATTGTTGGAATTGTTCGGTGTTTTTTCTCAAGATTTTGTTGTGGTGACTTGGATTCGAGTTCATCCCCCCCCCGTGTGTGTGTGTGTGTGTGTGTGTGTAGCATTCATATGGGCCCCACTAGCCTTACCAGTTCTAACAGGCCCCAGTTCCACTCGACCCCAATCATGATGTTTAAGAGTGATTAGGTTAAGTTAGGGGGGCCTATTAGAACTAGGGGCCCATTAGGACAAGGGGCCCATTAGGACTAGGGGCCCATTAGGACTAGGGGCCCATTAGGACAAGGGGCCCATTAGGACAAGGGGCCCATTAGGACAAGGGGCCCATTAGGACAAGGGGCCCATTAGGACAAGGGGCCCATAAGGAATAGGGGCCCATTAGGACTAGGGGCCCACCCACCAACCATTGCAGCACATGAGTGATAATCTCCCCCCCCCCCTCTTGTATTATTCGCTATACACCTGTGCATAAAGGTAATTACTGGCACATTACGTCACTGTTGTTGTTTTTTTATTAGCGGGAAGAGTAAGGTTATTATTAGTGTTGTTGTTGTTGTTATTAGTAGTAGTAGTAGTATTTTGTTAGGTTAGGTTAGGTTAGGTTAGGTTAGGTTAGGTTGGAGGTGAACAGAACCGTCTACGACCACCAGAATATATACAATGGGAATATATTTTAGCCTTGAAAACTCTCATGGGATATTGGCTAAGTTCTCCCCTCGAGGATAAGACGTAACACTCGAGACGGTGAAGTAGCGAGAGGATCAGGGGTGACGGGAGGAGTGTTTATGTGGTGAGGACGAGGTACCTTGTGGCTCCCGTGATGATCTCGTAAAAAGTTACCGTGTAGTGTACGCAAATCATGGCTCCCTTACTCACCCTGTAGTAGCTTTACCTTAGTCTGTCTGGTACGTTCTAGCGGGCTGTGATGCGTTCTAGCGAGGGAAATCGGTGCTTGAGGTAATCTAGTGAAAGTTAGTGCGTTCTAGCGAGGTAAATCGGTGCTTGAGGTAATCTAATGAAAGTTGGTGCGTTCTAGCGAGGTAAATCGGTGCTTGAGGTAATCTAGTGAAAGTTAGTGCGTTCTAGCGAGGTAAATCGGTGCTTGAGGTAATCTAGTGAAAGTTGGTGCGTTCTAGCGAGGGAAATGGGTGCTTGAGGTAATCTAGTGAAAGTTGGTGCGTTCTAGCGAGGGAAATGGGTGCTTGAGGTAATCTAGTGAAAGTCGGTGCGTTCTAGCGAGGTAAATCGGTGCTTGAGGTAATCTAATGAAAGTTGGTGCGTTCTAGCGAGGTAAATCGGTGCTTGAGGTAATCTAGTGAAAGTTGGTGCGTTCTAGCGAGGTAAATCGGTGCTTGAGGTAATCTAGTGAAAGTTAGTGCGTTCTAGCGAGGTAAATCGGTGCTTGAGGTAATCTAGTGAAAGTCGGTGCGTTCTAGCGAGGTAAATCGGTGCTTGAGGTAATCTAGTGAAAGTTAGTGCGTTCCAATAGCTTATACGGAACATCATCATAGGAGGATGATGTGTGGTCTGGCTTGTAAGTCCCTCTAGCGAACTTCCGGTACATCCTAGCAGTTATGATGCGACGGTCTAGCGAGTGTTGGTGCATCTTAGCGGAAGGCTGTGGTCCTCTCTGGTAGTCGTTGATGCGGTCTAGCGAGTGTTGGTGCATCTTAGCGGAAGGCTGTGGTCCTCTCTGGTAGTCGTTGATGCGGTCTAGCGAGTGTTGGTGCATCTTAGCGGAAGGCTGTGGTCCTCTCTGGTAGTCGTTGATGCGGTCTAGCGAGTGTTGGTGCATCTTAGCGGAAGGCTGTGGTCCTCTCTGGTAGTCGTTGATGCGGTCTAGCGAGTGTTGGTGCATCTTAGTGGAAGGCTGTGGTCCTCTCTGGTAGTCGTTGATGCGGTCTAGCGAGTGTTGGTGCATCTTAGTGGAAGGCTGTGGTCCTCTCTGGTAGTCGTTGATGCGGTCTAGCGAGTGTTGGTGCATCTTAGCGGAAGGCTGTGGTCCTCTCTGGTAGTCGTTGATGCGGTCTAGCGAGTGTTGGTGCATCTTAGCGGAAGGCTGTGGTCCTCTCTAGTAGTCGTTGATGCGGTCTAGCGAGTGTTGGTGCATCTTAGCGGAAGGCTGTGGTCCTCTCTGGTAGTCGTTGATGCGGTCTAGCGAGTGTTGGTGCATCTTAGCGGAAGGCTGTGGTCCTCTCTGGTAGTCGTTGATGCGGTCTAGCGAGTGTTGGTGCATCTTAGCGGAAGGCTGTGGTCCTCTCTGGTAGTCGTTGATGCGGTCTAGCGAGTGTTGGTGCATCTTAGTGGAAGGCTGTGGTCCTCTCTGGTAGTCGTTGATGCGGTCTAGCGAGTGTTGGTGCATCTTAGTGGAAGGCTGTGGTCCTCTCTGGTAGTCGTTGATGCGGTCTAGCGAGTGTTGGTGCATCTTAGCGGAAGGCTGTGGTCCTCTCTGGTAGTCGTTGATGCGGTCTAGCGAGTGTTGGTGCATCTTAGCGGAAGGCTGTGGTCCTCTCTAGTAGTCGTTGATGCGGTCTAGCGAGTGTTGGTGCATCTTAGCGGAAGGCTGTGGTCCTCTCTGGTAGTCGTTGATGCGGTCTAGCGAGTGTGCCGTTGCATTCTGGCGGTCGCCGTGCAGGTTAGTGAGCGCCACCCACTGTTTATGATATGATCCCGTGTAAGTGTGTGCTTTATGTCGCGGCCAGAAATTGGTTTTGAGCAACGAATACAAGATGAGACAGCAGCCACCCGTAAAGTGTGCCCTTGATCTCTTATTCTGGGCTGTTGGGTAAACCTAACCTAACCCAGCCTAACCTAACCTAACCTAACCCAGCCTAACCTAACCTAACCTAACCTAACCTAACCCAGCCTAACCTAACCTAGCCTAACCCAGCCTAACCTAACCTAACCTAACCTAACCTAACCCAGCCTAACCTAACCTAACCTAACCTAACCCAGCCTAACCTAACCTAACCTAACCTAACCTAACCCAGCCTAACCCAGCCTAACCTAACCTAACCCAGCCTAACCTAACCTGAGATCTAAACCAGCCTAAGCCTAGTCTCTTAACGTATCGTGGCTTATATTACCTCAGCTTAACCTCTTAACCTAACCTGATCTATCTTAACCCGGCTTAACCCAGCCTAACCTCCTACCTAACCTAACCTAACCTAACCTAACCTAACCTAACCTAACACCAACACAATATATCTTAACATTCTTTCTCTCTATCCTCTTCCCCTTCCTCCTCCTCTTCCCCTTCCTCCTCCTCTTCTCCTTCCTCCTCCTCTTCTCCTTCCTCCTCCTCTTCTCCCTCCCCCTCTTCCCCTTCCTCCTCCTCCACTTCGTCATACTTCCTCCTCCTCCTCCTCCTCCTCCTCCTCCTCCTCCTCCTCCTCCTCCTCCTCCTCCTCTTCCTCACCTCAACTTTCCGGGTATCACTCTCGGCTGATCTCACAAGTATGGTGGTGGTGGTAGTGGTGGTGGTGGTGATAGTGGTGGTGGTGGTGATAGTGGTGGTGGTGGTGATAGTGGTGGTGGTACACAGTTTGAGATTGCTTTCACCCCTAATCTCTCTCTCTCTCTCTCTCTCTCTCTCTCTCTCTCTCTCTCTCTCCAGCCATTAATGTGTGTGTGTGTGTGTGTGTGTGTGTGTGTGTGTGTGTGTGTGTGCGCGCGCGCTTGACTCCTCCGTCGTCAGCAGGCAAGACAGGGAAAAAAGTTGAATTTTTTCCCTTTTTCTCCCTCAAGGATTCGTATTACATAAATTAAAGTTGTGAATGAAGACGAATTGGCTTTCTCACCAAGCTGGGAAAAAATTACTTTTTTCCCAGACACCAGCTGACAAGACAGGGGAAAAAACGACACTTTTTTTTTACTTCATTCGTGTCTTCTTCACCGACTGGTCAGGAATTGGGAAGAAATGGACTTTTTTCCCCGAGTAGTTGGTGGAAAAAAGACATTTCTATGTATTTTCCTCTAGCTGGCAAGGCAGGGGAAAATATAGTCTTATGTAAATGACAAGATAATGGGAAGAATTTTTTTTTCCCTCGCCAGATGGGAAAGAAGTATTTTTTCACTTGTCATCTGGGGAAAGAAAGAAATTAGATTAATCCTTTGCCAGTTAAATTTTTTCCCTGCCAATTGAAAAAAATATCTATTTCTGTCCTCGCCTGGTAGGAAATATATAATTTTCCCCCCACCAACTAAGAAATAGATACATTTTTCCCTCAACTTGGGGGGGAAAAAATAATATATTTCCCCTCATCATTTCCCTCACCAACTAAAATAAACCAATAATCGGGGAAAAAAATAGATACCCCCCCCCCCCCCCCTGGGAAAAAAGTACTTCTATCCGTCAAAAAATAGGACAAAAGGAAGAATTAATTCCCTCTTGGCCAATTAACAAGGAAAGAAAATTAAACCTAACCGACCCTAACCTAACCTAACCTAACCTAACCCAAACCTAACCTAACCTAACCTAACCTAACCTAACCAAACCTAACCTAACCTAACCTAACCTAACCTAACCTAACCAAACCTAACCTAACCTAACCTAACCTAAACCTTGTAAGAAATTAAGAATGAAAGAAATGAAAGAACGTCGTTTTTTCACCTCTTCTTTCACCTCTTCTTCTTCCTCCTCCTCCTCCTCTTCCTCCTCCTCCTCCTCCTCCTCCTCCTCCTGTGTCTTGTGGGAGCTGCGAGTGAGGTGGTGTATGTATGTATGTATGTATGTATGTATGTATGTGTGTGTGTGTGTGTGTGTGTGTGTACATTAACTCATAAACACTGATATATCATACATTTGGAGACAGCAATATGCAAATTACATCCAATCTAAAACTTCAATGCATAAATGAATAACTGAAGTGATAACTGTACACACACACACACACACACACACACACACACACACACACACACAATATGAAAATGAATGCAATACAATTCTTTCACTTTTTCATTTTTGTTTCAGTCAGTAAAGTTTGAGAATTCAGAACCCGGAGGGGGGTGGGTGGGTGGGTTGGGTGGTGGGTGGGTGGTGGGTTGGGTGGTGGGTTGGGTGGGTGGGTGGGTGGGTTGGGTGGGTGGGTGGGTTGGTTGGTGGAGTGGGTGGGTGGGTTGGTGGGGTGAGGAAGATTTTGTCTGTGGGTACGATGCGATAGCTCTTGCTCCTGCGATACTGTTTTTTATGATAGATGGAGACGATATGTTACGATAGATATTCCGACACACAGACAGACAGACACGATGCCTTACGATAGATTATCAGACATAGACGATATTTTAACGTTGAAACTTAATTTATCCGATAAAATAACGTCACGATTTGTTTTAACATTCTTATGACGATTTTCTGGTGACGTGATGCTCTAAAACACACACACACACACACACACACACACACACACACACACACACACACACACCTGTAAACACAATATACCTGACAGGTACTAATGAAGCGTGGGAGTGGGTGGTGGGAAACTATGGTAGTGGTTACGTGAGGGAGGAGGAGGAAGAGGAAGGGGAAGGGGAGGGGGAGGAGGGAACAGAAGAGGGAAGAGGTGAGAAGAGACACGTAAAAGAGGAGGAGAAAGAGAAGGGGAAGGAAGAATAAGAAAAGGAGGAGGAAGAAGAGTTGAAGAGCATCCCCCCTTCCTCCATCATCTCACCAACACCACGTCAACACAGCATCCCCACCAATACTTCCCTCCCTCCACCTCTCCATCTCCAACACCCCTCCAACACCCCCTCCAACACCCCCTCCAACACCACATCTGGTCACACCGTCTGGTAGAATCAATAAAAACTTAACTTAACTCTTACAGACAAAAGAATCCCAGGTGGGCAGGCTCGAGATTGGATGTTCACCACCTCCTACCACCACTATCCCCTACCACCACTATCCCCTACCACTACTATCCCCTACCACTACTATCCCCACCCTACCACTACTATCCCCACCCCCACCACCATCCAGTTTTGTGTTGCAGGATTTTTATTGCAAGTTGTTGAGATGGTCGCAATACAATGTGTGAGGACTGTGCATGTTTCAAGATATTATTTGCAAGTTAGGTGTGAAGACTTTGTGTTGCAGGGTTTGTGTTGCAAGATGTTGAGATGGTCGTTATGTTAGGTGTGAGGGTTCTGTGTTGCAGGATTTGTGTTGCAAGATGTTGAGGTTGGTCGTTATGTTAGGTGTGAGGGTTCTGTGTTGCAGGATTTGTGTTGCAAGATGTTGAGATGGTCGTTATGTTAGGTGTGAGGGTTCTGTGTTGCAGGATTTGTGTTGCAAGAAGATATTGAGATGCTCGTACATGTAAAGACTGTGTTGGTAAGATGCTCGGTGTTGCAAGACTTTAGTTATGTACTGTTGCTAACCAAGTATTAGTGTCTTTGTTGCAAGACGTTTATTGCACACAGGTAAGCAGGTCGTGCACTAGTAAGGGACAATATATTGCAAGATTTTCAGATTATTCCTGGCGTTAAGCTGCTTCAAGTGCCAGGGCAGAATTTTGTGTTGTTGCAAAGTTTACATATTGCTAAGCCGAACATGTGTTGTGGTACAGTTGCTTTATGTTGCAAGAAGGGGGGGGGGAGGAGGAGGGGGAATTATGTGTGTGTTATGGGGGGGAGGGGGAGGGTAGTCTTGTTGCCGTGTCTAGTGTATGTTGCAAGGGACGTAAATTATTGCAATGGTTGGTCGTACGCTGATATACAAGCAGGAAATTTGGGTTGCAAAAATTGTAATTGAATACTTGTTCTTGTTGATGAGGCGAAAAGCTTGTGTTGCAGAGATTGTGAGTTGTTGCAATAGTCGTTTTGTTGCAGGGATTGTAATTTACATATATTCTTGCTTTTGTTGATAATTCTAAATGCTTGTGTTGCAGAGGTTGTTGCAAAATATATAGGTTGTTGTCGAGGTTGTATACATTGACACCTGTCCTTGGTCATCTCACCTGTCCTTCTGTTTACCTGTTCTGTCTTCCTGTTCACTTCTTGTTCTTGTTCTGTCTACCTGTTCACTTTTGTTCTTGTGTTCAGTGTGGTAAAGGTCAGTGTTCTTGTTGGTCATTGTGTGTTAGTTCCCTCTGACTCTGTTATTATTATTATTATTATTATTATTATTATTATTGTCGTTATTATTATTATTATTATTATTATTATTATTATTATTATTGATGTTATTATTATTATTATTGTTATTATTATTATTATTATTATTATTATTATTATTATTGATGTTATTATTATTATTACCACCAACAGCAGCGTTAATACACTACCTGCCTCCATTTATTCCGTCCGGCCAACACTTGGGAATTTAGTCGGGAATTATTTACTAAGTTAAAGGGGAAAATTTATCCTCCTGCGTCGCTTTGTAGGAGAGAGAGAGAGAGAGAGAGAGAGAGAGAGAGAGAGAGAGTGTCAGGCTTGGTGTGGGTGCCAGAATCAGTGTTACCAGGCACCCCTCGCCTCGGACCCTTCCCTCACCAGTGTTGTAGGTCGTGTTACAACTTGCCAATACTTTACTCTCTATATTTATTTTCGTTGCTTCATATTTTCCTCCATTTCCTTGTTTATTTATTTGTTTTATTTATTTGTTTGTGTTTGTTTGTATATTTGTGTTTATTTGGGTAACATATTTTATTGTTCTTGTTCTTGTTCTTGTTCTTGTTCTTCTCGGTAAATTTGTTAAAGACGAATAAAGTGTTACCAGATGAGGCATTACCCCCCCCTAGTGAAGGGTTGGTGGGTATTAAGGTTGTGGTAACAGTGTCTACAGAAGGTCAGCCGGACAAATAGCCGGTGTGACAGGAAATTATTTGCACTTTATATAAGGTCTTGGGCGTTTAGTTTGGGCGTTTCCTCCTCTTCTTCTCTAGGGGGAGATTAGTGGGGAGTTGGGGAGGTTAGTGGGGAGTTGGGGAGGTTAGGTGGGTGTTGGGGAGGTTAATGGGGAGTTGGGGAGGTTAGTGGGGAGTTGGGGAGGTTAGGTGGGAGTTGGGGAGGTTAGTGGGGAGTTGGGGAGGTTAGGTGGGTGTTGGGGAGGTTAGTGGGGAGTTGGGGAGGTTAGTGGGGAGTTGGGGAGGTTAGTGGGGAGTTGGGGAGGTTAGGTTCGGTTCCTGTTCTTATTCACTTGATTTGTGTCTTCGTATCTCCTCCTCCTCCTCCTCCCCCTTCTCTTCCTCCTCCTCCTCCTCCCCCTTCTCTTCCTCCTCCTCCTCCTCCTCCTCACCCTCCTCCTCCTCACCCTCCTCCTCCTCACTCCTCCCTTCCTCCACACATTTTCCAAATCTTCCTATCTCTTCTTCCTATCTCTTCTTCCTCCTCTTCCCTTGTCCCCATTCCCTCTTTCTCAAGGTTCAAACTCACCATTAAATCAATTACTAGCTTGACCTACTTGACCTCTCTAAGGGGTCAACCCACATCACCGTGTTTGACCTGTTTCCCTATTTTTATTTTGATATATACGGGTTGTGACTGGTGATGTTTGGCTATTGATGTCTAGCTGTTATGTCTGGCTATTATATCTGGCTATTATATCTGGTTATTACTATTTATTCTGAGGTCAGCGTCTCATTGGTTAGTTATGGTAAAAGTTTGGTCATTATTGTGTTAATGTTTCTGAGATGAATCATTCTATTGGTGGAGGAGAGGGAGTGTGTGGGAGGGTGAGGGAGAGTGTGTGTGGGAGAGTGAGGGAGAGTGTGTGGGAGAGTGAGGGAGAGTGTGTGGGAGAGTGAGGGAGAGTGTGTGGGAGGGTGAGGGAGAGTGTGTGGGAGGGTGAGGGAGAGTGAGGGAGAGAGTGTGTGGGAGGGTGAGGGAGAGAGCGTGTGGGAGGTGTGAGGGAGTGGGAGGACGCGTGTGTGTGTGTGTGTGTGTGTGTGTGTGATTTTAGTTAAAGTGTGAAATGTCTCCCTAAACGGGGTCAGCCCAGCGTGCTATCTGACACACTTCCAAATTAAAATCAAATCAGTGTAAAGTTTGACATTTCAATACTCGACGCCACGTGTGTGTGTGTGTGTGTGTGTGTGTATGTGTGTGTGAGTGTGTGTATGTATGTATGTATGTATGTATGTATGTATGTATGCAATAATAATAACAATAATAATGATAATAATAATAATAATAATAATAAACGGTTTATTGAAAAAGTTCTGCACCCCGAAGGCTGAAAATATACATTAGACAAAAATGAATTATTACATACAAAGACATGGGGTGGGCGGGTCGTTCAACAAAAGCTTTCATTACTGAAAGGAGAAGGAACAATGATTGAACATACAAATTATCATAGTTTGGTCCGGGCTGGCCTTTTGCCATACTGTGTGAGGTCACATAGGCCACGTGGTGCAGTAACTCGTCCTCGGGTGTTCATATGAAGGACCTCACGGGGTCATGGAGATACTGGGTGGTGTGGGGTGGTGTCACAGTACCTCGCCCTGCTAGGTGGTGTTGTGTTATCTTATGGTCAGGTGTGAAGCTGACCCTCTGTTGTTCCCAGGGTGGACTGATTAGCACCTCCTGGTCAGAAGATGGCGGGCAGTTCCCAGGGGTGCTTATCTCACTGGTGGGTCACGGTTCTCACTGGTACTGTCTAGTGCTGAATTCACTGTCTTAAACACTGTTCATCACTGTTCAACACCGATCCCACTTCTTTCAGAAACGAAATTGTCACTTTTGATTATGTATGTATGTATGTATGTATGTATGTATGTGAAGGTGGTTATGTTATTTTTGTCTGTGTCTATCTATCTATCTATCTATCTATCTGAGCTTGGGGTGTGGGTTAGGTATGGGTCGTGTATACTGTGTAGAACCCATGTGGTTGCCTACCTGTGTATACCTTGTAGCCGGATACGTGTCCAGGTAGAATATCCGGCTTTCCTGGTGTTTAGGGTTTAAGTTGATTGCTTTACCGAATGTCTGGCTCCATTCTGTCTGTATTTCTCTCTCTCTCTCTCTCTCTCTCTCTCTCTCTCTCTCTCTCTCTCTAAAGAACCTCTCCCCGCTCCCTCACTCTCTCAAGCCCCTCCCTCCCTCTCTCTCTCTCACTGGCCCGGAGAGAGAGAGAGAGAGAGAGAGAGAGAGAGAGAGAGAGAGAGAGAGAGAGAGGGGCGTTGCTAGGTGACGTTGACTCATTGTGCGTCGATAGTGAATGGAATTAACCTGGCCTGGGACCATCGCTGGGAGGGGGGGGGGGGGGGGGTAGGGGAGGGGGAGGGGGAAGGGGTGAGAGGGCGGCGAAAGTAGTGTAGGGGGGTAGGATGCTTAGGCGGAGGAAGAGGGGAGAGGGAGAGTAGGGTAGGGGGAGGAACAGGGGAGGGGATGGATAGGGGAGAGGGGAAATGGTTAGGAGGGGGGAGGTAGGAGGGAGGAGAAGGTAGGGGATGATGGAAGAATGAGGAAGAGGGAGAGATATGGAGGAAGGAGGGGGAGGATAGGGGAGAGGAGAGGAAGAGGGAAGGAGAGGATAGGGGAGAAGTAAAGGGGGTAGGAGGATAGGGGAGGGGAGAAGAGTACATCTGGCTCCCCTCTAACCTTAACCCCCCTCCCCCTCCCGCCCCCCCCCCCCCGCTCCGGCTGCCTGACTGACGGGTGTCGGGCTCCCTGAGTGATGGCAGACACCCCGACCAATTGCCTTGTTGGAGCCGGTTGTTACCTGCTCACGAGGTCACTAGAGGGGGGGGGGGTCAGCTGGTTGGGTCCTGTTAGTATATTGGTTAGGGGTCACATGATGATTAGCCACCCCTCGCTGCTGTGGTGCTGTGGTGTTGTGTTGTGGTGTTGTTGTGTTGCTGTGGTGTTGTGTTGCTGTTGTGTTGTGTTGCTGTGATGCTGTGGTATTGTGTTGTGGTGCTGTGGTGTTGTGTTGTGTTACTGTGGTGTTGTGTTGTGTTACTGTGGTGTTGTGTTGTGTTGTGGTGCTGTGTTGCCGCCCATGTTGCTATGCAGTTGAACAATACCATTGAGTTTTAGGGCTGTTGCAACTTCCATTCTGCAGCGTTGCATAACTGGACGAGCCTGGAAGAGGGTAGGGGAGGGGGGGGGGAGAGGAGAAGGAGGAGGGAAAAGGGGGAGGAAAGAGGGAGGAGATGGAAGAAGGGGGAGGGAGAAGAGAATGGGAAGAGGGAGAATGACAACTATTTTTTTTTTGTTCCACTCGAAAGCCAAATGTAGGAATAGGAACATGGAATTTACGGAATGCAGTTGATGCCATGGGAATACTAGACCTCCCCTTCCCTCCCCTTCCCTTCCTTTCCCCCCTCTTACTCCCGCCTCTCCTTTCCCTCTATTCCTCCTCTAAAAACAGCATTTCATTTGAATAGAATGGGGAAAGAGAGGGTGGGGAGGGGAGGGGGGTGGGGAGGGTAGAGGAAGGGATATGGGAGAGGAGGTGGAGGGGTAGGTTGGGTGTGGAAGGGAAGGGGAGGGTATTATTTATGCAGTTGATCATAGGTTTGTTATTAGTAGGTCAAGAGTGGGTGACCTTACACACGATCCCCCTTGGGTAGATACTGTCTCACCTGGGGACTATATCTTGTTACCTCACACCTGCTACCTGGCGGAGGGGGGGGGGGAGGATAGGGTAGGGTAGGGTAGGGTAGGATAAGGTAGGGCATTCTAGAGGTTGAGAGGGATAAGAATATTAGGGACAGAACACACACACACACACACATACACACACACACACACACACACACACACACATACACACACACACGGGCCATTGAAGATTCGAAACAAGAGGAGTGTTTTGGTGACGGCCAGGAAAGTGCCTCACGCCTTTTGTGTTACGTCAAGTGGAGGAGACGAAAGCACACTTCTTCGTCTGGTGGTTTGTTAGTGAGAGAGAGAGAGAGAGAGAGAGAGAGAGAGAGAGAGAGAGAGGGGGGTATTGTTCATTATTTTCTACTTTCTCTCTTGTTTATTTTGGCTCTGTGTCTTTATTTCTTTTTCATTATTCTTCTTCTCCCTCTTCTCTTCCCCACACAACACACACACACACAGGCCCCCCCCCCCCACACACAGCCCCCCCCTCACAACACACACACATACAGGCCCCCCCACACACAGCCCCCCTCACAACACACACACACAGCCCCCCCACACACAGCCCCCCCCACACACAGCCCCCCCTCACAACACACACACACACAGGCCCCCCCCACACACAGCCCCCCCCTCACAACACACACACATACAGGCCCCCCCACACACAGCCCCCCTCACAACACACACACACACACAGCCCCCCCCCACACACAGCCCCCCCCCACACACAGCCCCCCCCTCACAACACACACACATACAGGCCCCCCACACACAGCCCCCCCACACACAGCCCCCCTCAGAACACACACACACAGCCCCCCCCACACACAGCCCCCCCCACACACAGCCCCCCCCACACACAGCCCCCCTCACAACACACACACAGCCCCCCCTCACAACACACACAGGCCCCCCACACACAGCCCCCCCCACACAACACACAAACAGCCCCCTCCCCTCACAACACACACACACAGGCTCCCCCCCACACACAGCCCCCCCCTCACAACACACACACAGCCCCCCCCTCACAACACACACACAGCCCCAGGGTGCGGCACACTTGGGGCTACTCACTAGTTGATCTCCGCCGCTCTTGAGGACTTGGACCCGACTGAACTCCCGAAGGCCTCAACATGAACCAACTCTTGTTCCACTTCTCTCGGAGGGTTTAAAGTCTCGACGGTGTTGTGGGAGGCTGAACTGTTGTCGTAGGAGGTGTCTTGAAGGATTCTTTTTTAGGATGTGTCCTCTGTGTCCTTTAGGAGTTGGTGTAGGATTCTTCAGGTGGGGTTTAAGGATTCTCTTTTTAGTTATCGTTCAGGAGTTGGTTTAGGATTATTTAGGTGGCTTGGAGGATTGTCTTTTAGGATATGTGTTCTGTGTCCTTTAGGAGTTGGTGTAGGATTCTTCAGGTGGGGTTTAAGGATTCTTTTTTTAGGATTTTTCGGTTGGGAGAAGGAGTTTCTCTTGTTGATATGCGATATCCTTTACAAACTGGCATCACTGAGCTTTGGAGGATCCTACATAAGGACTCTCTTATAGGACTTCTGTCAGAGAGGTTAAGGAAATTGCCTCCCTGGTGTCAAAGGATTCTTCTGTGTGTGTATGTGAAGGATTTCCTCCCTACTGTGGCATTGCATCTCCTTCAGGAACTTTGGCTCACTGATATCCTGCAGACATGGTCACTCCTGCAGACATGGTCACTCCTGTAGGGCTTGGTCACTCCTGCAGGATTCTCATCATACAAAAGTAGACACAAGTTAGGGAAACGACTCAAACTTTCCTAACTTGTAGAGCCGGGAGAGAGACGTGCGTGTGTGTGTGTGTGTGTGTGTGTAGGAAGGTGAGGTGAGGTGACTTGAGGTAAGGTGGAGTGAAGTGAGGTGGACTGAAGTCGAGGTGAGTTAAAGTGAGATGAAGTGGAGTGAAGTGAAGTGAGGTAAGGTGAGGAGACCTATTCTGAAAAATTATTCAATCAACTTTTCAATAATTCTCAGGTAAGTTAATTATGAAGTGAGGGAATTACCGCCATCAATCACCTGTTATGTATGGACCAAATCTGAGAAAATAGAACTCAACCTAACCTAACCTAACCTAACCTAACTTAACCTAACCTAGCCTAACCTAACCTAACCTAACCTACTCCCTTATACCTAGACTCTCCTTTCATGTTCAACACCACACCAGGTATTGTTATGCTGTGTTCAATATTCCTCCTCGTCAATATTCCGTTCAGTAATCGCTAGAGCAAGATTATGTCATGAATATATTATTATCATCCGGTACTATATCCATGTGTGTTGAATTATTATTATTGTTTACACGGGTTAAAATATCGTAGGTGTTGTTGTTGTTGTTGTTGTTGTAGGTGGTGGTGGTGTTTAGTAAATCTCTGTCTGTCTGTCTGTCTTTATATACTCTCTCTCTCTCTCTCTCTCTCTCTCTCTCTCTCTCTCTCTCTCTCTCTCTCTCTCTCCAGGTGTGCAGTATCCTTGGGGGGGGGGGGGAGGGGGGGTCAATCCTCAGGTAACCTCCAATAAACAAACACACCTCACACCTGT
>CAUDMG010000841.1:140000-160000 GCA_958450375.1 Homarus gammarus
AAACAAACACATGATTTATTTCCGGCTACCTGTGAGTATTATTTTAAATCAAGAGAACAGGAGAGAGAATTAAAAAATATTTCTAATTACAGAGAGAGAGAGAGAGAGAGAGAGAGAGAGAGAGGTCCAGTCGTGTGTACCTTTAACAGCTTGTGGACATTACCTCTGGCATATTGGTATCTGTTTGCCCACCTGTCCTTCTGTCTGTTTCTCTGTCCCTTTGTCAGTCTGTCCCCCTGTCTGTCCACCTGTCCCTCTGTCTGTCCACCTGTCCCTCTGTCTGTCCACCTGTCCTCCTGTCTGTCCACCTGTCCCCCTGTCTGTCCACCTGTCCCTCTGTCTGTCCCTCTGTCTGTCCACCTGTCCCTCTGTCTGTCCACCTGTCCCCCTGTCTGTCCACCTGTCCTTCTGTCTGTCTGTCAATAAACAAACGATACACCTTGTATAACATTACCCAGGTGTCAGGTTAAGCTCAGTAACTCTACACCTGTCCTCCCCTTTCCCCTTCCCTCCCCTCCCCCTCCCCTTTACCAACCCCATCCCCTTCCCAACCAACCCTTCCCTACCTACTGCCACCACCCCTTACCCCCCCTCTACCACCCCCCTCTCTCTACCACCCCCTTCTCTACCACCCCCCCTGTTCCACTCCCCCCCACCCCTACCCCCCACCCCTACCCACCCCCCCTACCGCTGCTAGACATACTTATAAGCCTGATACGTCGAGACAGTGGCTGCTGGCGTACAGGGATGAAAGTCAGATGCCCTTCCTGGCTCCTGTACTGTACGTTCTTTAGCGTTCATCCGGGCGTTCACTAACTCTTTCCTTCTTCCTCGTTCTTCTTCCTCTCATTCTTCTTCTTTTCCCTTCTCTCCTTATTCTTCTGTCTCCCCTTCTTCTTCTTCTTCTTCTTGTTAAATATGACCCCATTAATCACACCTTAACAAGCAATTAAACAGTTATCTAATATGATACCTGTAATTACATCTAACAAGCAATTAATTAGTTTTCCAAGCAAGCAGTTAGTGGGAGGCTTCTTAACGCAATATAAAGTAATCCCCGAGTCTCATTTGCCAACCCGGAAATAGTTATGGCGTAATTTCAGGGTTGTATAAACGTCTTGTAAATTTGTCCAGGTTTTATTGAATTGCTTCCCGGGGTCCGTCTGTTTTAGCGGGTTTAATTGTGATACGGGTTTAGCATTGTGTTTTATATTGTGCTTAGTGTGTGTGTGTGTGTGTGTGTGTGTGTGTGTAACTCTACCGGGTTAAGGAAACGCTTAATTAACCAGACAACTTTAAGAGAAAAAACTCGTCAGCTTTTAGAGCTTTTTTTATTTTATTTATTTTTTTATTTAAAGGACAAAAAAAATATCTTCGGGACTGAATTTATATAATGAGGTGATTGGTTAGGTTAGGTTAGGTTACGTTATCCTTCAGGTAAACCAAGCGAATAATCACCAGGTAAACCTCAGGTAAATCATGGGAATACTCACCAGGTAAACCTCAGGTAAATCATGGGAATACTCACCAGGTAAACTACAGGTAAATCATGGAAATACTCACCAGGTAAACTACAGGTAATACTCACCAGGTAAACTACAGGTAATACTCACCAGGTAAACCACAGGTAAACCATGGAAATACTCCTTAGATAAACCCCAGATAAACCAGATTAGGATGGAGTGAGATAGCTCGGATAAAAGGAGTTTTGTTTTAATCTTGAGAAAATTAAATCTTATGGAAGGAAGACACGAACGGTTGAGGCAGAGTCTTGGCTGTGATGAAGGAGAGGGACTTTTGAGTGTGTGTGTGTGTGTGTGGCATGATGTGGTAGTGGTGGTTATGGTAGGGGGTTGTGGTGGTGGTGGTGGTGGTGGTGGTTGGTAGTGGCATTTTAGGGTGGGTGAGAGAGGGGGTGGCACTATGGGTGGTTCAGGAGGTGGCACTATGGGTGGGACAGGGGGTGTGGCACTATGGGTGATTCAGGGGGTGGCACTACGGGTGGTTCAGGGGGTAGCACTATGGATGGGTCAGGGGGTGGCACTATGGGTGGGACAGGGGGTGTGGCACTATGGGTAGGACAGGGGGAGGGGTGGCACTATGGGTGGGACAGGGGGTGTTTGCACTATGGGTGGTTCAGGGGGTGGCACTATGGGTGGGACAGACGGGGTGGCACTGTTGGGTGGGTGCCATAAAGACTATTTATGTACAGTCAGCAGGAACATCTTTAATATCTGTCCTGATATAACTGGTTGTAAAGATGACCCTTCCCTTCCCTTCCCTTCCCTTCCCTTCCCTTCACTGACTCCCATTACATCCATTTCCTCCTCCCATTCCCCTTCATCTTTCCCCCTCCTATACCACCCACCTAACTCACTTCCCTTCCCTTCTCCTTCACTCCCATTCCATCCTCCCCCACTCCCTTCCCTCCTATACCCTTCCCCCCTTCCCTCCCATCCACCCTTCACTCTCTAAGGTCATGTGTTGACCTCATGACGCTGGACAGTGTCAGGTCACAAGGTCACTCTTTGGCTTCATAAATTCCGCCATAAAACATTGATTTTCCTTCCCTCCAACCCTCCTTCTTTCCCTCCAACCCTCCTTCTTTCCCTCCAACCCTCCTTCTTTCCCTCCAACCCTCCTTCTTTCCCTCCATTCCTCTCTTCCTTCCCTTCATTCCTCTCTTCTTTCCCTCCATTCCTCTCTTCCTTCCCTCCTTTCCTCTCTTCCTTCCCTCCTTTCCTCTCTTCTTTCCCTCCATTCCTCTCTTCCTTCCCTCCTTTCCTCTCTTCCTTCCCTTCATTCCTCTCTTCCTTCCCTCCATTCCTCTCTTCCTTCCCTCCATTCCTCTCTTCCTTCCCTCCTTTCCTCTCTTCCTTCCCTTCATTCCTCTCTTCCTTCCCTCCATTCCTCTCTTCCTTCCCTTCATTCCTCTCTTCCTTCCCTCCATTCCTCTCTTCCTTCCCTCCATTCCTCTCTTCCTTCCCTCCATTCCTCTTTTCCTTCCCTCCTCTCCTCTCTTCCTGCCCTTCATTCCTCTCTTCCTTCCCTCCATTCCTCTTTTCCTTCCCTCCATTCCTCTCTTCCTTCCCTCCTTTCCTCTCTTCCTTCCCTCCATTCCTCTCTTCCTTCCCTCCATTCCTCTTTTCCTTCCCTCCATTCCTCTTTTCCTTCCCTCCTTTCCTCTCTTCCTTCCCTTCATTCCTCTCTTCCTTCCCTCCATTCCTCTTTTCCTTCCCTCCTTTCCTCTCTTCCTTCCCTCCTTTCCTCTCTTCCTTCCCTTCATTCCTCTCTTCCTTCCCTCCTTTCCTCTCTTCCTTCCCTCCATTCCTCTTTTCCTTCCCTCCTTTCCTCTCTTCCTTCCCTCCTTTCCTCTCTTCCTTCCCTCCTTTCCTCTCTTCCTTCCCTCCATTCCTCTCTTCCTTCCCTCCATTCCTCTTTTCCTTCCCTCCTTTCCTCTCTTCCTTCCCTCCTTTCCTCTCTTCCTTCCCTCCATTCCTCTCTTCCTTCCCTCCATTCCTCTTTTCCTTCCCTCCTTTCCTCTCTTCCTTCCCTCCATTCCTCTCTTCCTTCCCTCCTTTCCTCTCTTCCTTCCCTCCTTTCCTCTCTTCCTTCCCTTCATTCCTCTCTTCCTTCCCTCCTTTCCTCTCTTCCTTCCCTCCATTCCTCTTTTCCTTCCCTCCTTTCCTCTCTTCCTTCCCTCCTTTCCTCTCTTCCTTCCCTCCATTCCTCTCTTCCTTCCCTCCATTCCTCTTTTCCTTCCCTCCTTTCCTCTCTTCCTTCCCTCCTTTCCTCTCTTCCTTCCCTTCATTCCTCTCTTCCTTCCCTTCATTCCTCTCTTCCTTCCCTCCAACCCTATCTACTGTACATCCCTCCCTCCCTCCCACTTTACTCCCCACTCAAAGGTGCTCATGTGTTGACCTCGTACCATAGGTCAAGACAAGGTCATAGGTCACCGTGCCTCTGTGCCCTACCTGTGTTCTCCTGTGTTGTTGTTCTTGTTTTCATTGTTGTTGTTTGTGTTTTTTGTTCTTGGTGATTTTAATATTATTTTTATTGTTGTTGTTGTTATTATTAATATTTTTGTTACGTTGCTATTATTGTTATTGCTGCTGTTATTATTATTATTACGTTGTTATTGTTATTATTATTACATTACTGTTGTGCTAATTACTTCAGGTGTCGGGATTATTCTCACCGTTAAATTAATAAAGGTGTTTGTTTGTTTATGTCAGTTCGTTTGCCCCCACGGTAAAAATAAACAAATAATTAAACTTACAAATTCCACTCACCATTTTTCATCTCTACCTTCACCTTCCTCGTTTATTTATTATCATCATCAATAAACTCTCTAGTGAATTCTGTGGTGGTATGTTGTCTCCCAGGGGTGCGGTGGCTGAGTGGTTACAACGCTCGTTTATTAGTCTTAAGTATCTCTGGTTCGATCCCCGGGGAATTTCCAGTAACTGATTTTACAGATGGGGGGAAATGATGGTGGTCGGGTGCAGTGTCTGGCCATACTATTGTCGTTTTTACTACATTCTGGCCACACCACTGTCACCTTCAACCACACCCTGGCCACACCACTGTCACCTTCAACCACACCCCGGCCACACCACTGTCAACCACACCCTGACCAGACCAAGACCAAGGTTGGGTCACCCTCTTTCCTTATACAAATACTTGGCAATAAAATTTTATGAAAGCTGGTTTGGCGGATGTTCATACGTCATAAACTAGAGTTATGTAACAGACGCTCGACATTATGTAACAGACAATATTACACAACGGACGAAGGATTATGACAACCCTACCCAGACAACAGGAGTCATAGTGTTCATTGTGGAATTTATCGATCACCCTCTCTCTCTCTCTCTCTCTCTCTCTCTCTCTCTCTCTCTCTCTCCTAAGAAAAGACAGTTTTTTCAGTGATTGTTTAAGTAATTCAATCTATCGGAAGTCAAATTAAATATGGATTCTCGTAGCCTTTGTGAATAAGATCAATCGTAAATTTTGTTTTTTTTTAAGGTCGAATCGGTGTTTGGTAATAGATTCAGTATATAAGTAAATTCTCTCTACTCAGAATTATGAATCGTATTTATGCCTCACGTATGACATTCTCCCCACATAAAACAAACTAAAACACTCGTAAGTTATTATTTTCTCGTAAGTTCTTTCGTGTGAATTAATACGAGTCATATTACAACCCCCCTTTCGTGATATTACAACCCCCTCGTGATATTACAACCCCTTCGTGATATTAAAACCCCCTCGTCATAATACATCCCCCCTGTCGTGATATTACAACCCCCTCGTCATATTACAACCCCCCTGTCGTTATATTACAACCCCCTCGTCATAATACATCTCCCCTGTCGTGATATTACAACCCCCTCGTCATATTAAAACCCCCTCGTCATAATACATCCCCCCTGTCGTGATATTAAAACCCCCTCGTCATAATACATCCCCCCTGTCGTGATATTACAACCCCCTCGTCATATTACAACCCCCTGTCGTTATATTACAACCCCCTCGTCATATTACAACCCCCCTGTCGTTATATTACAACCCCCTGGTTATATTACAACCCCCTCACCGCGGCCACCATCATCTGATACACGCTAATTAAAAACAACTAATTGGTTTAATGACGGAATTTCCCTTCAAATCTTTATAACCTTGGCAAGGACACACACACATGCATATACACATACACATGCATATACACACACACATACACACACACACACACACACACACACACATTACCATTGCATGCGTCTCCCGTTACGCAGGTCAGGCTTGGTTGGCAGTAGTGAACGCCCCCCTCTAAAACTACTCTCGTCCCAGTACCGCCCGGCTAGAGTTACAACCCCCCCTCACCCCATTTCCCCTTCCCCATCTCCCCTTCCCTACCACCCTTTCCCTACCTACCCTTCTCCATCCCCCCCTTCCCTTGTCCATTCTCCACCATCCCATCTCCATCCCCCCCTTCCCAACTCCCCTTCCCCATCCCCCTCCTCACACCCCTTCCCATCACCCCTCCCCCACTAATCCTTTCCTACACCCCTGGGCAAAAAAGATTTGGACAAAATGTTGATAAAATACTGAAGAATATCACTTGGACAAAATAGTGGACAAAATGCCTGACAAAAATCACTTGGACAAAATAGTAGAGAAAATCAATGAGAAAAATCGTTTAATAACATCTCTTTGGTGGAAATCGGATTGGACAGTCCCCACAGCCCTCAGCCCTCACAGCCGGCTCGCGGTGGCTCCCTAAGAGGAATTAAGGATCCACTAGCGGCGGCCGGCTGCAGCCTGTCGTAACTAGCTACTTTCCTCCTTAATAGCCAAGCCGACGGTTCACCTAAAATACGGCTTTTTTCCTCAGGGCTTAAGGGCGAATCTTGTGGGTGTTCCTCGGCGTGGCTTTAGGACCTGCAGGGCCGGCTTGACTGGTATAAACGTGCGATATTGCCGGATACATCACAGGGCCGGCTCTGTATTGTATACGGCGCAGCGTTTTTACTGATACAAATGTCTTATTCGGCCCGTGGATCGCCTCGCTAATTGGGATGTTGCTTTACGCTCTGGCTGAGGAGGGGGTGAGAGGGGGGTATGTGGGGGTGGGGGGGAGTATGTGGAGGGAAAATGGCAGTATGTGGAGGGATATGGCAGTTTGTGGAGGGAAATGGCAGTATGTGGAGGGATATGGCAGTATGTGGAGGGAAATGATTGTATGTGGAAGGAAATGACAGTATGTGGAGGGATATGGCAGTATGTGGAGGGAAATGACAGTATGTGGAGGGATATGGCAGTGTGTGGAGGGATATGGCAGTATGTGGAGGGATATGGCAGTATGTGGAGGGGAACAGGTATTAATAGTAGTGAGCAGAGATGGTAGTAAGGGAAAAATTGACAGAAAAAGGAGAATTTTTTTTTAAATGGAAGTGTATGGCAACGAGTTTGTTTAGTTACTTTCCCGCCAAATTTGGATTATCTCATTAACTCAAAGTATTAAAAATAATTCCCTCATCCCGGATTAAAGTTTATATTAACGTAGAATTAAAATAAAACGCTGAAATAATTATAGTAATGTTATCTTTGTTATGTGTTTTGCCTTGTTAATTGGTAAATACTTAGAGGAACGGTTTAAAATTAGAACCTCTGGCGGTATATGGCATTAAGTTTGTTTTGATATTTTCCCGCCAATTTCTAACTCTGCCAAAGTGACTATTAATCGTTTATGGGATTATTTTCGAATTTATATCAAAAGGCCATTAAACGGTTGGATTACCTATATAATTGTCGAGTTCACAGGGTGATTTGATTCCCTAATTGATACGTGTTTAAATCACAGATGGAATATGAGTTATATGGCGGTTTTTGGCATTGAGTTTGTTTTTATGTTTTCCCGCCAATTCTGGTGTTTAAAATGAGTTGATGACATGAATTTATTTTTTATTTTTTATATATCAAACGAGCATAAAATTTTTTGGGTCAGATTACTTTTGGGGAATTTTTGGGGGGAACTTTAAATTGAATGGCAGTATTTGGCAATAAGTCTGTTTACCTATTTTCCCCGCCAAAACTTAAAGTCCTGCTAAAACAAACAAACACTTTTAAAATGGATATCTATTTACAAAACCTTTTTAAATTGTACAAAATCATCGGATTACTTAAACACGTTATTCGCGAGAGGAATTACTCCACTAAAATAAAATAAAAAAAAAACGGATTAATGGCAATATGTGGCAACGATTTTGTTTTGATGTTTTTCCCGCCAAATATGAACATAAAATAACACGCTGGCTTTAAGTATCTTAATTGGGTTAATAAAATTCTCCCCTCTAAAAAAATAGGATTATAACGGCTTCTGGCAATGAGTTTGTTTTGCTCTTTTCCCGCCCAAATCTGTAAATCCTCGGACTATAAAAATTCCTTTAAAAAATTCTGTGTATAACTTCGATTATAATTTCTATTAAGTGAGAATCAAAATATTGTTATATGGAGTTGATGTGTTTTTTAACGTATATTATAATTATGGTATATTGTGTACGATTAAGCCATTATATAACCTGTATTTAACGGACTAGAGAGGAAATTCCACTATACCGAGGGTCTGTTATATGTGAAATCTCCTTCTAATGAACTATGTAAATGGAAATCCGTTCTGTCGAGTGTCTATTAGTTTTGTAACCCTCCATATAACGGATTATATAGAGAAGTCCGTTATATGGAGGGTTCATTAGAAAAGTAACCCCCATCTAACGGATTATGAAATATAGAGAATCCGTTATATCGAGGGTTTATTAGATATGTACCCCTCCATATAACGGATTATATATAGAGAAGTCCGTTATATGGAGGGTTCACTGTATCCAAACCGGAGTTCAAAATATAAATCCATTATTCACGCAATAGAAAATATTGGAATCATTTAGTGTTGTAATTTGTTGCGAATAAATGTGTGTGTGTGTGTGTGTGTGTGTGTGTGTGTGTGTGTTAAGCCCTGGTTGTCTTGGTAACATGTGAGGTATTAATATTTCATCTCTCTCTCTCTCTCTCTCTCTCTCTCTCTCTCTCTCTCTCTCTCTTCATCTTACTGGGATTCTTAAACTGCACTTAAAGTTGTCGCTTAATCCCCGTCTTAAGCGCTCAGCTCGGCGCCACGACCGGGTTATGCAATACTATGAGTTTGGTTAGGTTAGGTTAGGATAGGTTAGGTTAGGTTAGGTTAGGTTAGGATAGGTTTGGTTAGGTTAGGATAGGATAGGATAGGATAGGTTAGGATAGGTTAGGTTAGGATAGGTTAGGTTAGGTTAGGTTAGGTTAGGATAGGTTAGGTTAGGTTAGGATAGGTTAGGTTAGGTTAGGATAGGATAGGTTAGGATAGGTTAGGATAGGTTAGGTTAGGATAGGTTAGGTTAGGTTAGGTTATTCTCAAACTATCTTACCTTAAAATCACCTCTTGTTACCTTAACTGGGAACAGGTAAGATGTAAGTTAAGGTCTTTTTGTGTAGTAAGTGTAAGTGTCTTTACTTATACACTTAAAAGGAAAGATTAACTTACGAGACACTCAGAATCCAAGTCTTTCCTCAAATGAACTGACTCCACAGAATATATTTTTACGAACTGGCTGCCAAATTTAGCGGATCTTTTGACTCATCTCTTGATTTTTAGTCAATTTGGCGAACTAAACCGCTGAGGAAGTTGGCGATTTTAATGAAAAGTTCGAGTTGGCGATTTTTTTTATTTTTTTACCCATTTTTTTTTTAGTTGAGATTAGGTTAGGTTAGGGGTAAGTTAAGATTAGGTTAGGCTAGGGGTAAGTTAAGGTTAGGTTAGGTTACGGGTAAGTTAAGATTAGGTTAGGTTAGGTTAGGTTAGGTTAGGTTAGGTGTAAGTTAAGATTAGGTTAGGTTAGGGGTAAGTTAAGATTAGGTTAGGCTAGGGGTAAGTTAAGGTTAGGTTAGGTTACGGGTAAGTTAAGATTAGGTTAGGTTAGGGGTAAGTTAAGGTTAGGTTAGGTTAGGGGTAAGTTAAGGTTAGGTTAGGTTAGGGGTAAGTTAAGGTTAGGTTAGGTTAGGGGTAAGTTAAGGTTAGGTTAGGTTAAGTTAGGGGTAAGTTAAGGTTAGGTTAGGTTAGTTAGGTGAAGTGAGGCTAGATTAAGTTTAAGAGAATGAAAGACAGAAAGAAAGAAAGAAAGAAATAGTGAGAGAGAGAGAGAGAGAGAGAGAGAGAGAGAGAGAGAGAGAGAGGTACGGTGTTAAACGAGCCATGATACGTGTGTTTTTACCGTGTGGTGGGGGGGGAGGTGTGGTAGTGGTGTAGTGGTCAGGGAACTGGTGTGGCGTCCCAGGGGTCAAGGGTTCGAATCCTAATTGATGGGTGCAGAGACGGGTTGATTTATAGGGTGGTAGAGCGAGACAAAGAGAGAGAGAGAGAGAGAGAGAGAGAGAGAGAAAGAGAAAGAGAGAGAGAGAGAGACAGAGAGAGAGAGAGAGAAACCTCATCTCCAAGGAATTTCTAAGGAAGAGTAAGACACATCCGTCTCCTCTCTCTTTCTCTCCCTCCCCCACTCCCTCTCACCCCCTCTCCGTCTCCCTCCCACTCCCTCCCTCTGTCCCCCACTCCTCCCTCTCACCTATAATTCCCTCTCTGACTCCTGGCATCTATAATTCCCCCTCTCTTTAGATTATATGAACGGGGTTGTAACCGGTTTGGGTCAAGAATCGATGACTGTCTGTGTGTTTATATGTGTTTGTGTGTTTGTTTGTGTGTTTGTATGTCGGTGTGTGTATGTGTTTGTGTGTTTGTGATATCTATCTATCTATCTATCAATCTCTTCTTATATTCATTTATCTGTCTATATATGTATGTATGTATGCATGTATGTATGTAATGTATGTAATGTATGTATGTATGTAATGTATATATGTATGTATGTATGTAATGTATGTAATGTATGTATGTATGCATGTATGTAATGTATGTATGTATGTATGTAATGTATGTATGTGTATGTATGTATGTATGTATGTATAATGACCCAGTTCACTATTAAAGGATTACTACCATGAATAACTTTAATTAAAAATACAAAGTGAATCTAGATCAAGGTGTACTGCCATCACTCTGACCCACATCACTGTTAAGGGAATCAGGTCAGTGTGAAGCGGCCATACCTCTATATAGCGGACTTCTCGTGTAGTTCGTTATATGGAGGGTGTGTGTGTGTGTGTGTGTGTGTGTGTGTGTGCGTGTGTGTGTGTGTGTGTGTGGAGGTCATTAGTCTTTAACTCACCAGTATTTAAGTCTTGTCAGTTTGGGGTGAAATATCTTTTGGGGGAGGGGGGTGGGGGTGAGGTGAGGGGGAGGGGGTGGGGGGTGAGGTGAGGGGGGAGGGGGATGAGGGTAAGGAGAGGGGGGAGGGGGTAAGGGTGAGGTGAGGGGAAGGGGGGTGGGGGTGACGAGAGGGTAAGGAGGGGGTGAGGGTGAGGAGAGGGGAAGGAGGGGGTGAGGGTGAGGAGAGGGGGGAGGGGGGTGGGGGTGAGGTGAGGGGAAGGATGGGGGTGAGGGTGAGTAGAGGGAGAGGAGGGGGGAAGGAGGGAATATCAAGAAGGAGATGGAGGGAGAGAAGGAGGGAAGGATAATGAAGGAGAGAAGGAGTAACACCAACACCACAAAAATCAAATTCCCTTCCCCCCAAAATCTGTGAACAAGAATTCGAAAGTATGTTAATATTTATGTCGTGGGCGAGGGTGGGCTGTGGGCGGTGGGCGGTGCGTGGGTGGGGTGGTAGGGAGGGGTGTGGGATAGGGTGATGGTGGGTGGAAGGACTGGGGATGGGTTGTGGGGGTAGTGGTGGGGGAGGGAATGGTGGGGGAAATTCTCTGATATTAAAGCCATATTTTACATTCTTCATCATAACTCCTGAATCTGGGGAATTTCCTCTCGATGCAATGTAAGAAATTGGATTATATTTTTTTTTATTAATATTATTATTTATTTTAGTGTTTGTGTGTGTGGAAACAATGTCTCCCCACAAACATATAGCAAACAATCATGTCCTATCAACACGTCAGTACACCCCTATAGGCTTCATGCGTGGGTGAGAGATAGGGGATTTTAGTTTATGCTCTGTACGTAATGGGATTTTGGTTTCACGGTCCATAAAATTCTTCTTTTTTTTTTTTTTACTATTGAGATTTTTTTAATTGAGTGTTAACGTGTTTTTTGTGTTTGTGTGAAGGATGAAAGGGGATTTTATTTTGGGGGGGTCTAATAAAATTGTATTTCTTGTGGTTAAAATATACAGGGATTTTATTTTGCTTATATGGAACAGATATTTTTGGTTTGGTTTTTCGTTATTATAGAATTTATTGGGATTTTGATTTTATTTTTACTTATGGATGGACTAAAAATAATCTGGTATCAATTTTATTCCCCCCCTTCCCCCTTCCCCACAATATAATGGGATTTTTTTTACCTACATTTTGTCTCGTTGTTTGGTAAGGGATATAAAATAGTGGTTTTATATACGGGTATAAAAACGACAGTAAAATGGTCTCTCTCTCTCTCTCTCTCTCTCTCTCTCTCTCTCTCTCTCTCTCTCACCAAGACAATCTATCAGCATCAGGATCAGCTCACTCTCCCCTCCTCTCCCTTCCTCTGTCACCTCCTCTCACACCATACACACCCCTCTCACTTTCCCTCTCACATTCCCTCACTCTCCTCCCCTCTCGTTTTCTGTTCTCCTCACTTCTCCCTCTTCACTATGTCCTCACCTCCCCCCCCCCCCCCTCCCCCCTCCCCCCTCCCCCCCACACACACACACATTTTTATTCACTGATTTACAACAACAACAACAATAACAACAACAACAACAACAACAATAACAATAACAACAACAACAATAACAATATTAAATAACATACAAATAGCCATCAATAACACCTCAATAACACAATATGTTCTTCAATAACAGTAAATAACAGTAAGTGTGGCGTAATAACATTGTAATAACTAATGTTTTCGTCCATGGGCGGGGCGGAACTAACGAGGGGTCGACACAGCTGGTGCTTGTTAGCGTGATGGGTAGTTAGGAGTTGTTAAAGAGGTAATTGGTACTGTAGTTATGGTCTTGGGTGGCAGGTGTTGATGCTGGGTGGGTGGTTGGGTGGGTGGGTGGCGGGGTAGGTTAGGTTAGGTTAGGTCAGGTCAGGTTAGGTTAGATTAGGTTAGGTCAGGTCAGGTCAGATTAGGTTAGATTAGGTTAGATTAAGTTAGGTTAGGTTAGGTCAGGTCAGGTTAGGTTAGGTTAGGTTAGGTTAGGTTAGGTCAGGTCAGGTCAGATTAGGTTAGATTAGGTTAGATTAAGTTAGGTTAGGTTAGGTTAGGTTAGGTTAGGTTAGGCTTAGTTAAGTTAGGTTTTCTATTTTCACTTACGAGAAAAAAAATCACCTAAGGTAAAACTCAGGTGATTTTGGGGAGACCTCGTAAGTAAGGAACTTTTAGTGAGTAAAAAGTTTATGTGGAGGTGAGTTTTATTAAGCTGTTGTAAGTGAGATATTTAAGTGATATGAGACGCTTAGGGAGCTGTGAAGTAGTGGTGTAAGTAGGGTGTTAAGTGAGGTGTAAAGTGAGGGATAAAGTGAGGGATGAAGTGAGGTGTGAAGTGAGATGTTGTGATATGAAGTGAGATGTGAAGTGAGATGTTGTGAAGTGAGGTGTTGTGAAGTGAGGTGTTGTGATATGAAGTGAGATGTGAAGTGAGATATGAAGTGAGGTAACTGTCTCTCTTAAGGTGTGACATGATCTACACTCGGACATGTACTTGTGTTTAATTCATCATAATAAAAGTGAATGATGTTTAATAACTTTTTTAAGAGGAATATATATATATTTTTTCATTTATTTTTATGTCTGTCAGATTGGTCTCTCTCTCTCTCTCTCTCTCTCTCTCTCTCTCTCTCTCTCTCTCTCTCTCTCTCTCTCTCTCTCTCTCTCTCTCTGTCTCCACTCTCCCTCCCTCTCTCACAGCTCCCCGACGCTAACTCTCTCCCTTCCTCACCACTCTCCCTCCCTCTCTCTCCTCTCTCCCTCTTTTCCCTCCCCCACCATAACTCCCCCAGGCTAACTCTCTCCCTCTCTCTCCCCCCCACTCAGGACTGGTCTTGAGCGAGCACATCCTCCACTTCGAACCCGTGTTCTACGACCCTCACCACCTGAGGAGTCAACACCACCGCGCCAAGAGGGATGCCAACCTTGAGCTCCGACTCCAGTTTACAGCGCATAACAGGTGAGTCGAGGGTTACCTGTTGATTATATGGTTACCTGTTGATTAGATAACAGGTGAGTCGAGGGTTACCTGTTGATTAGGTGGATTACCTGTTGATTAGATAACAGGTGAGTCGAGGGTTACCTGTTGATTATATGGTTACCTGTTGATTATATGGTTACCTGTTGATTAGATGGATTACCTGTTGATTAGATAACAGGTGAGTCGAGGGTTACCTGTTGATTATATGGTTACCTGTTGATTAGATGGATTACCTGTTGATTAGATAACAGGTGAGTCGAGGGTTACCTGTTGATTAGGTGCATTACCTGTTGATTAGATAACAGGTGAGTCGAGGGTTACCTGTTGATTATATGGTTACCTGTTGATTATGGTTACCTGTTGATTAGATGCATTACCTGTTGATTAGATAACAGGTGAGTCGAGGGTTACCTGTTGATTAGGTGCATTACCTGTTGATTAGATAACAGGTGAGTCGAGGGTTACCTGTTGATTAGATAACTGATGTGTGTGTTAGAGAGAGAGAGAGAGAGAGAGAGAGAGAGAGAGAGACTACAGGTGATCCAACTTAGACAACTTTAGGCCGCCAGTAAGGTGTAAACAACCTGTAAATCACCCCAGAGATCCAGGTGTTCTCGGGGCAATGATCCACACCTAACCTAACCTAACCTAACCCCCGGAAAATACTCCCCCAGAAAATACTCCCCCCAGAAAATCCCCCAAGAGAAAATACGCCCAGAAAATACCACCAGGGAAAATACGCCCAGAACCACCCCCCCCCCCCGTAGAAAATCCCATAAATACCGTTAATGAGGCGAGTCGTTAACGGTTCCCTTCGTTACGCCTTCTGATTGGTCAACCGAGTTTTCAAAAGGTGGTCGCTGATTGGTTCTTTTGTTTCGCCTCGCTCGCCTGACTACCCAATCCGATTCGGCTATTTCCCCCCGAGCCAAAGGGAAGGAGTAGTGTTATAATGAGGGCCAATTAGAATCAAGTGCAGAGTTAATTGAATTATTTTCCCCAATAGGATTCGACTCCTTGTGAATATTGGCGCCTTGGTGTTAAGACTCGCGGGGGGGGGGGGGTACGCTATAAGGAACGCCATTAGAAGCAGAACACTGGCGAAGGTTAGCCTGGCGTTGATGTGGTTGGGTATTGTTAGTGTGTGTGTGTTTTTCTTCTTCTTCTTCTTCTTCTTCTTCATTTCCTCCTCCTCCTCCTCCCCCCCCCCTCTTCCTCCTCCTCCCCCCCTCTTCCTCCTCCCCCTCCTCCGCTCCTCCCCTCTTCCTCCTCCTCCTCCTCCTCCCCCCCTCCTCCTCTTCCTCCTCCTCCTCCTCCTTCTCCCCCTCCTCCTCCTCCCTCTCCTCCTCCTCCTCCTCCTCCTCCTCCTCCTTTTTCCTCCTTCTCCTCCCCTCCTCCTCCTCCTTCTCCTCCTCCTCCTCCTCCTCCTCCTCCTCCTCCTTTCCCTCCTCCTCCTCCTCCTCCTCCTCCTCCTCCTCCTCCTCCCCCCCTCCCCCCCCTCCTCCTCCTCCTCCTCCTCCTCCTCCTCCTCCTCCTCCTCCTCCCCCCTCCTCCGCCTCCTCCTCCTCCTCCCCCCCTCCTCCGCCTCCTCCTCCTCCTCCGCCTCCTCCTCCTCCTCCTCCTCCTCCTCCTCCTCCTCCTCCTCCTCCTCCTCCTCCCCCTCCTCCTCCTCCATTAATAAGTAAAAATCTTTGTTGACATTCATTACAGGCGGCAGAACAAAGAGCTTCACTTAATGCTTCTAATGGCGGCCATTTTGTACGTCAGGTTGTTATGTCTTCATTGTGTGTGTCATGTGTGCATAACGTGTGTACATAGAGGTATACACGTGTGCATATTTATAGGTATGCACGTGTGTTTGTTTATGGTATGTATGTATGTACGTATGTATGTATGCATGTATGTATGTACGTATGTATGTATGTATGTACGTGTGTGTATGTATGTATGTATGTGTGTATGTATCTGTCTTCATGTCATGTGTGTTCATTGCGTGTAGACGAACAAAAGTTTACACACAAGTACCACATGCACAGTCCTTGGTTAATGACCCCTGACCTATGTATGACCCCTGACCCCTGACCCCTGACCCCTGACCTCTGACCTCTACAACACAGGACTTATTCTGCATGAGCTCTAAACACAGATGAAGGTTGTCCAAAAAAATATGTGTTGCTTCGGTGTTGAGAAATAATGGTCAACATGTGAAGGAAGTGTGAAGGAACTGTGAAAGAAATGAAACTGTGAAGGAATTATTGACACCTAGCTCTCTCTCTCTCTCTCTCTCTCTCTCTCTCTCTCTCACACACAGGTTATAATTAAGACCGGTAGTAAACACAGGTAGGATTAGTTACCTGTTAATTATCATCATCATCGTAATTACCTGATATAGGCAGGTAGATTAATTGTGGTAGATGGTAGATTAATTGTGGTAGGTGGTAGATTAATTGTGGTAGGTGGTAGATTAATTGTGGTAGGTGGTAGATTAATTGTGGTAGGTGGTAGATTAATTGTGGTAGGTGGTAGATTAATTGTGGTAGGTGGTAGATTATCAAATTTCATTATACGTCACCGAAAACAAATGTGTCTCTCTGATTGGTCGAGAGCTGTGCTGATCCATGACGTCATAACAGACGCTGGCTAGCTATTGGATGAAAAAGTTTGCGAGGGAATCCATTTTTTTCTCATAGGACGATAATTATCATAAAAACAACAGGTATAATCATCCTAGGAAAAAAAAGAAAACTAGGTTAAATTTTTAACTTTAGGATGAACAAGGCCATAAGACCAAAGCAGAGTTATTCATCCTAGGGTAAAATAAGAAGTCATAGCGTGATATATTGTTTTTCATAGGACGAACAAAGACATGAGAGCAAATCAGTTATTCATCCTAGGATAAAATAAATAAACTGGCGGTTTTTTTTTTCTAGGACGAACACAGTCAAAGGAATATATAGAACGTGGAAAGTCATAAGAGTAGATCATCCTGTGAGAAAAAAAAAGAGAGAGACTGTTTTTTCCCCCAGGACGAACACGGTCATAGGAACTAGTGCACGGAATGTAATCAGACTAATTCATCCTGGGGGAAAAAAAAAAAAAATAGACTACCTAGATGTATTTTCTCTCGAGGATGAACGTGGTCATGGAAACTACTGTAGAGCAAGGAAAGTAGTTCATCCTGGGGGGAGAAAAGACCTGTCAGGGGCCGTCAGCTGTTATGGTTTCAAGTGACCACAATAACACCATGGCTGACTGACTGACTGACGACCTGCTGACACACTTTCTCTCTCCCTCTCTCTCTCTCTATCTCTATCTCTTTGGGAAGTATAGGAGGTAGAGAGAAGAGAAGAGAGGATAATAAGGAGAGGAGATGCAAGAATAGGAGGAAGAAAGGAAGGAAAAGGAATAGAAGAAGAGGAAGATAACTAGAAAAGAGGAATAAAAGGGGGGAACAGAAAGGAATGAAAAGGAGTAGGAGGAGGAGGAGGAGGAATAAAGGAAGGAATAGGAGGAGGAGGAGGAGGAATAAAGGAAGGAATAGGAGGAGGAGGAGGAGGAGGAATAAAGGAAGGAGTAGAAGTAGGAGGAGGAGGAGGAGGAATAAAGGAAGGAATAGAAGTAGGAGGAGGAGGAGGAGGAATAAAGGAAGGAGTAGAAGTAGGAGGAGACGATAGGTAGACACAATTACCCAAGAAATAGACCCGTAAATAAGGAGACAAGGTGTGGCTGTAGAGAACACTAGGTGGACCGTAACCCTGATTTAAGGGAGGTTTTACTGTTACCGTTTTTAGGGATTTTTTTTTGGGGGGGGGGGGGTTTATTTTTTTGTTATTTTTTAAGGGGTTTTAAGTTTTTGTTTTTGTTTTTGTTTAAGGGCGTCGTGGGGTACATTTTGTTGTTGTTGAGGAAATGAAGGAGGTCCTGTACAGTGTCCCTTTCCTTCCCTTTCCTTCCCTTCCTCTCCCTTCCCCTACCCCTTCCTTCCCCTACCCTTCCCTTCCCTTCCCATCCCCTCCCTTCCCTTCCCATCCCCTCCCCCTTCTCCCCTCTCTCCCCCTTCCCTCCCCCTCTCTCCCCCTTCCCTCCCCCTCTCTCCCCCTTCCCTCCCCCTCTCTTCCCCTCCCTCCCCCTCCCTCCCCCTCTCTACCCCTTCCCTCCCCCTCTCTCCCCTTTCCCTCCCCCTCTCTCTCCCCTTCCCTCCCCCTCTCTTCCCCTTCCCTCCCCCTCTCTCCCCCTCTCTCCCCCTTCCCTCCCCCCCTCTCCCCCTTCTCTCCTCACCACATGACCAACTTCCTCCCAGCTAATTGCACCTGACCACAGACCACTACCTGATGGTCTCCTTACCCCTCTCCATCACCCCACTCCCCCCTCTCCCTCCTCCCCACTCCTCCCTCTCCCCACCATCCCGTTAAATGTCCTTCACAGTGGGTAACCTTCACACACACACACACACACACACTCTCTCTCTCTCTCTCTCTCTCTCTCTCTCTCTCTCTCTCTCTCAACAATATAACCCGGAGGTGATGCAATCCAATGTAAACACACCCCCCCCCCCCTCTGTTGACGTAATTGCCCACGAGCCTTTAATGCCCATTGCCTCTAATTGCCCACCTCAATTACCTGTATTAAGACGCAAAACGAACTACCTCGTTAACTCGACAATGTCTTATTATAACTACTGAAGGTGGAGAGTTATCACAGGGTCTTCTCTTCTTCTTCCTTCTTCTCTTTTCTTCCTCCTCTTCCTTCGTTATGTTCCTCCTTCCTTCTTCCTTCTTCCTTCCTTCGCTTCCTCCTCCTCTTTCTTCCTTCGTTATCTTCCTTCTTCGCCTTCTGTTTTCCTCCTCCTCCTCCTTCTTCTTCTTCTCCTGTTCCTCTTCCTCCTTCCTTCCTTCCCCTTCTGCATTCCCTCTTTACCTCCTTCCTTATCTCTCTCTTTTTACCCTCCTCCTCCTCCTCTTCCTCTTCCTCCTCCTCCCACAGTTAACTTCTACAGGATATTGTACTCATTGCCAAAGCTCCTGGCCCGCCCACCCTAGGCCCGCCCACCCTAGGTCCGCCCACACCAGGCCCACCCACCTCAGACCCACCCACCCAAGGTCCGCCCACCCCAGGCCCGCCCACCCCAGGCCCGCCCACCTCAGGCCCGCCCACCCCAGGCCCGCCCACCTCAGACCCACCCACCCCAGGCCCGCCCATACCAGGCCCACCCACCCCAGGCCCGCCCACACCAGGCCCACCCACCTCAGACCCACCCACCTCATAAACCATCATCAAAATAAGCCCCCCCCCCTCACTCCACGCCCAAAGTTATTCCTCTTGCACGCCCACTCGCCCACCCAGGTCTCTGTTGCTCGAGAGGTCAAATTCTCTCCCTCAGCTGCTGTTGGAACGTATCTGTCTGGGTGAGGCGAGGACTCAAAGGTTTACTGGGGGAAGAGGGGGAGGGAGGGGGGGAAGGGTGGTTGGAGGGAGGGGGAAGAGGGGTGGTTGGAGGGAGGGGGAGAGGGATGGTTGGAGGGAGGAGGAGAGGGGTGGTTGGAGAGAGGGGAGAGGGGTGGTTGGAGGGAGGGGGAAGAGGGGTGGTTGGAGGGATGGGGAGAGGGGTGGTTGGAGGGAGGGGGAAGAAGGGTTGGTTGGAGGGAGGGGGGGGAAGGGTGGTTGGAGGGAGGGGGAGAGGGGTGGTTGGAGGGAGGGGGAAGAGGGGTGGTTGGAGGGAGGGGGAGAGGGGTGGTTGGAGGGAGGGGGACAGGGATGGTTGGGCAGAGGGGGAGAGGGTTGATTGGAGGGATGGGGAGAGGGGTGGTTGGAGGGGAGAGGAGGAGGAATAAAGGGGAAGGAAGAAAGGGAGAGGTCGTTGCAGGGTGAAGGTAGAAGAAGGGGAAGGGGAAGGGGGGAAGGGGAGGAGGGGGTAGGGGGAAGGGGAAGGGGTGGAGGGGGAAGGGGAGGAGGTGTAACAACGTATCTAATTGCCTCACATTAAGCTAAATTAAACTACGGTACAATGATAGATTCACACACACACACACACACACTCACACACACACACACACACACACTCACACACACTCACACACACACACACACACACACACACACACACACTCACACACACACACACACACACACACACACACACACACACTCACACACACACACACTCACACA
>CAUDMG010000841.1:162500-167500 GCA_958450375.1 Homarus gammarus
ACCACCACCACCACCACCACTACTACCACTACTACCACCACTACCACCACCACCACCACTACCACTACTACTACTACCACTACTACCACCACTACCACCACCACCACCACCACCACCACCACCACCACTACTACCACCAGCAGCCCCGTGTCTTATTGGCCATTTAACAGGAATTTTGGTCTCAATTTTAACTCCTTGTGGCGAATTCTCAAAGATTATGGCTTTTATTGTTTTTTCCTAACCTAACCAAATTGAATTCTTTATCTATATACAATAAGTTGATTCTTGGTTGGGTTAGAAGGTTAGGTTAGGTTAGGTTAATCCGTGCTCGTTTCACTGTAAGGATTAAAAATTTTATCTTAAACTTTCCATCATGTTAAATTAATATATATCCTGCCATTCATCATGCTAAGTTAGTGTATATATCCTGCCATTCATCATGTTAAGGTAGTGTTCATATCCTTCCTTCCATCATGTTAGTGTATATATCCTGCCATCCATCATGTTAAGGTAGTGTTCATATCCTTCCTTCCATCATGTTAGTGTATATATCCTGCCATCCATCATGTTAAGGTTGTGTTCATATCCTTCCTTCCATCATGTTAGTGTATATATCCTGCCATCCATCATGTTAAGGTAGTGTTCATATCCTTCCTTCCATCATGTTAGTGTATATATCCTGCCATCCATCATGTTAAGTTACTAGTCAATGATTGAAATGGTTTTAATCTGTATAATGGTGGAGCTGTGAGAGAGGGAAGCGTTGTTCATCCTAAGGTTCGTATTGTGTGTGTGTGTGTGTGTGTGTGTTTTCTATTTGGTGGATGACTTACAGGCACTTATGAGTACTTGTTCCTGATTGGTGGAGGAGTTAGAGGCACCCACGATCACTTGTTCCTGATTGGTGGATGAATTACAGGTACCAATGATCACTTATCCCTGATTGGTGGATGAGTTGGAAGCATTTTAAGGACCCTGTACGTGTGTGATTGGGTGTTTCAGGGTACGAACTACGGAACTACGGACCCTCAACAAAGTACGACACCACAGTCACTAACCACGCCCGTAACGTTTGGCTCTGACAGTCGAGATCGAGGGAGCCTGGATGGGAGGGGGGGGGAAGGGGGTGTCAGGAGGGTGTGTCAAGTGTCAGCTTTTGAGTGACACCTTGACAGTGAGTGGTGGGTGGGTGGTGTTGGTACTGGTGTCAATGCTTCCCCCCTTCCCCCTTCCCCCTCACCCCCTTCCCTCCACTTCCCCTCTCCCCTCCCCTTCCCCCCACTCTTTTCCTCTCCCTATGCTGTTTCCTCTCGCCAATCTCTCATTTCTCCTCCCCCTTCCCCTCCCCCTTTCCCCTCCCCCTCTCTCCTTTCTCCTCCCCCTTCCCCTCCCCTCCCCCTTTCCCCTCCCCCTCCCTCCCTCACCTGCTACTGTTGCCCGGTACTAGTGTCGATACCTCCCCCTTCCCCCCCCCTCCCCTCCCCATTACCTGTCGTAGTAACAGGTAAATGACTCACTTGGGTAACGAATGCTGGTGTTCCACGTCAGCTGTTAAATGTTATTGCTGTTAACTACTGGAGCTGTTACTGCTGTCGTTAGTGCTGTTGCCTGCTGTAATCACCAGGAGGCAGCTTAGCAATCACCAGGAGGCAGCTTAGCAATCACCACGAGGCAGCTTAGCAATCACCAGGGAAGATTAATTTACAGGAATAAAGAAAATATGAAACCTTTTCTTGTGAACAACTTAAGCTTTGAGTAATGACCTGTGAACGTTCACCTCTCTCTCTCTCTCTCTCTCTCTCTCTCTCTCTGCTTGTGGTAGGCGCCCCAGACAGCCCATGACTCGAGGCAGGAGCTTGTGAAATCCTACCACTCCTCCTTGACTTGTGGCAGCTGAGGGCGTCAAGTGGTGGCCTTGAGTCCTTCTCCACCACATACCACCACTACCTCCACTACCACCACTACCACCACCACTACCACCTATATCCTCCCACTGCTACTATTAGTACTTTTGCTTCCTCCACCACCACTACTACTACTACCCCCCACCACCACTACCCCCCCACCACCACTATCCCACCACCACCACTACCCCACCACCACCACTACCCCACCACCACCACTACCCCACCACCACCACTACCCCCACCACCACTACCCACCACCACCACCACTACCCCACCACCACCACTACCCCCACCACCACCACTACCCCACCACCACCACTACCCCACCACCACCACTACCCCCCACCACCACTACCCCACCACCACCACTACCCCCACCACCACTACCCCACCACCACCACTACCCCCCCACCACCACTACCCCACCACCACCACTACCCCCACCACCACTACCCCCCACCACCACTACCCCCACCACCACTACCCCACCATTAGACCACACCTCCCAATTTCATCTCTCGTGTCAACACTGAAGCTTCCCGCTGGAGTCCTAATTTTCACCGCCGCCCCTTCCCCCCGCCCCCCCCCCCCAAGAGTACTTGTGCCATCACCGCTTCCACCACTTACTCTGTCGCCACTTACCGCCACTTACCCTGTCGCCACTTACCGCCACTTACCCTGTCGCCACTTTGTCGATACTTACCACCATTACAACCACTACCACCGCTACCACCACCACCACCACTTCCACCACTACCACCACCACTTCCACTAGCACCACTACCACCATCATTACTACTACCACCACCACCACTACTACCACTATCATTTCTACCATTACCACCATCGCTAAATACCATCATCCACCACTACCAGCAGTCCGACGTCACCCACCGTTTTAGCAAATGGAGGGAGGGAGGGAGTTATCAATTATCTCTCTCTCTCTCTCTCTCTCTCTCTCTCTCTCTCTCTCTCTCTCTCTCTCTCCTTCTGTGTGTGTTTGTGTGTGGAGGTGGAGCGTAGTTTAGTCGTGTTTGAGCTTGTGTGGTTTACATTACACACACACACACACAGAGCAACATGGGAACTGTTTTAGGCAAATGATCACGACTTTGACGTAGAAAGGAAGACGCTCCTCCTCCTCCTCCTCCCCCTCCTCCTCTTCTTCTTCGTCTTCAACTCTTTACTAATCTTTCACTGCCACCTCTCTCTCTCTCTCTCTCTCTCTCTCTCTCTCTCTCTCTCTCTCTCTCTCTCATTCCACAGGTAGAAAACGAGGTCACAGTTCACACAAGATCAGTGACCTTTGACCTCTGAGACAGGTGACGTTATAATTCCTCTCTGACCACACACACACACACACACACACGTGTCTCTTACCATCCTCCTCTTCCATTTGCTAGTTCCCTCTTCCTCTTCCTCTCCCTTCATTCTTTCCCTTCCATACCCTCTTCTTCTCCTTCCTTCTTCCACTACCTCTCCGTTAACTAGAGTTCCACTCATAACATATCCCCGATATAACCTACTTCCCTCGATTCACGGCTTCCCTCCATACAGTCCGTTAAATAGAGGTTCCACAGATAACATACCCCGATATAACGTACTTCCCTCGATATAACGGACATTCCTCTCCATATAGTCCGTTAAATAGAGGTTCCACAGATAACATACCCCGATATAACGTACTTCCCTCGAAATAACGGACATTCCTCTCCACATAGTCCGTTAAATAGAGGTTTCACATAGAACAGACCCTCTACATACCGGAATTTTCCCCTATATTCCTTTAACTACAGGTTCCACATTTAAAATACCCCCGATATAACGTACTACCCTCGATATAACGGACTTTTCCCTTATAGTCCGTTAAATAGAGGGTTTTTACGATACCGAACTAGTGGAGAGAGAGAGAGATGGGTAAGTTAGTATTCATGATTCATGGGGCCGTCTCTCACACCGGGTTACTTTCCAACTTTAGCTCCTGAATATTGAGTGTGTTTTAACCCTCTCTCCCCTCTCCCCCCCCTCCCTCTCCCCCCTCCCTCTCCCCCCTCATCATCCCCACTCACCCTCCTTTGTCTTTTAACCTAACCTAACCCTCTCTCCCCTCTCCCCCTCCCTCTCCCCCTTCTTCATCCCCACTCACCCACCTTTCGTCTTTTGCATAGGTTAGGTTAGGTTAGTTTAGGTTAGGTATGGTTAGGTTAGGTTGGGTTAGGTTAGGTTAGGTTAGGTTAGGTTAGTTTAGGTTAGGTATGGTTAGGTTAGGTTGGGTTAGGTTAGGTTAGGTTAGGTTGATTTATAATGCCTCTAGGTTTATTATAAGACTTCCTCGTGGTCCTATATATGTTAATGAAGTTAGATTAATTATTAAATACAGATCTAGTGGCGTTTATATAGGGACCAGGGAACAAATACACAATAATGGCGGGAAAATCTTTAAAAACAAACTCGAACGCAAAGGCTTATGAAGACTTATCGTTCAGGTATTACTTGAAGGATTTAAGGTTTATCGGTATGAAAATCTTCTCTAGAATTGATAAAAAGGAACACACATGAATAATATTGGAAGGAAAAACAAATATAGTATTGAGAATCTATTTGATGTCGGATGGATTGTATTATTTTGGCGGGTTATTTTATTTCAGGAGACAAAAGAGCATCAAGGAGTTGGGCTGACGTAGTGTTGGAACCATGGTGGATGTAAACAATGGTTGGGTGGGGTGGGGTGAGGGTTGGGTGTGTTGGTGGTGGGGTGCGAGGGTGAGGTGAGGGTGGGGTGGGGTGCGAGGGTGGGGTGAGGGTGGGGTGGGTTGGTGGTGGGGTGGGGTGTGAGGGTGGGGTGGGGTGTGAGGGTGGGGTGGGGTGTGAGGGTGGGGTGGGGTGGGGTGGGGTGAGGTGAACGTCTCTTAAAACTTGATTCTATTCATATCAAAACATTGAATTTAATCTGCCTTTCCTGGCTTGGTATGTCCCTCCCCTCTCCCCTCCTCTCCCATCCCCTCCTCTCCCCTCCTCTCCTCCCCCCCTCCTCTCACCTACCCTCCCCCCCCCTCGGGAGAGTGTGCGCGCCTGTATGTCAGATTTAACTAT
>CAUDMG010000841.1:170000-182500 GCA_958450375.1 Homarus gammarus
ATTTGTGTTTAAGATTTACGGTTTAATTACTGTCTCAGGCCGTGTAAGAAAGCCGACTCTTTAACCTAACTTAAGTCCATCTCCCAGGCAGCCATTAACATATAAATTGACTAGAGTTAACTTAGGTGAGATTCCCGCTGCTTTGATAGTGTGTGTGTTGAGGGGGGGGGGGGTGCGCGGTGGGGGGGAGGGGTGTGTGGGGGTGTGTTTGTGTATAATAATGTTGATAATAATAAGAACAACAACAACAACAATCACAACTACCATACAACAAACAAACAATGTAAACCAAACAGCCAAACAGCCAAACAAACACCCATCTTAACCAACAGTGTCAGAAGCTTACACTGGCTGGTTGGGGGTGGCAGACTGGGAAGGTATACGGTATTTGGACACAGTTTTACGACATCGCCGGCTAGATCGTGAACACTTCCACCGCCACCAGGAATAAGATAAAATGTTGCAAATTCCACCTCAGGTATTTTTTTTTTTTTTCACATTTTTCGTGGTGGGGGGAAGGTATTTTGGGTGTATTTTAAGGTATTTTAAGGTATTTTGTGGTATTTTAGGAGTATTTTAGGGGTATTTTCGGGGGTATAGCATTAGTTTGTAGTATTTATTTGGGTTATGGTTGAACATAGTTGATGAACGCTGTTGAACACGGTTGTACTAATGGGAAGGAAGGTGGAAGGGAAGGAGGAAGAGGAAAGGCTTTAAAGAGGGAGTGAGGAGAGGAAAGGAGGGAGGGAGGAAAGGATGGATGGAGGGAGGGAGGAAAGGATTGAAAGAGGGAGTGATTGATGGGGGAGGGAGGATAGAATGGATGGGGGGAGGAAAGAAAGAAGAAAGGATGGAAGGAAGAAGGGAGAGAGGGAAGGATGGTGGGAGGAAAGCGAGGGCAGGAGGGAGGGAGGAAGAGAGATGAGTGGAGGAGAGAGAGAGAGAGAGAGAGAGAGAGAGAGAGAGAGAGAGAGAGCAAAGAATAACAAAAAGGGTTCAGTTCATAACAATGTTGACACACACACACAGGAGGAGAGAGAGAGAGAGAGAGAGAGAGAGAGAGAGAGAGAGAGTGGGGGATGGGGGGTAGATCTTAACAATGGTATAACAGAGGCAGCGAGTGGAGGGGGGGGGGGAGAGGGTTAGAGAATGGGAGAGGAGGAAGGAGAGGGTGGGAGAGGGAGAGAGGGAGAGAGGGAGGGAAGACCAATTATTACTTTACAGTCCAACCTTTTAATAATTTGTTAGTTGGCGAAGGGAGGTAAGAGGAGGAGGAGGAGGAGGAGGGGAGGAAGAGGGTGAGGAGGAGGAGGGGAGGAAGAGGGTGAGGAGGAGGAGGTGGAGGAAGAGGGTGAGGTGGAGGAGAAGGAGGCGGGGAGGAAGAGGGTGAGGTGGAGGAGGAGGAGGAGGGGAGGAAGAGGGTGAGGAGGAGGAGGGGGGGAGGAAGAATGGTATGAACAACAGGAGGAGGAGGAGGAATAAGAGAAGGAAGAAGAAAAAGGAAGAAGGAGGGAGAGGAGGAAGAATAGGGGAAGGAAAATATGGAAACGGAGGACTTGGAAGAATAGGAAAAAAGGAAGAAGAAGGAGGAGGAGGAAGGAAGGAAGGAAGGAAGGAAGGAAGGAAGGATGTGGAAGTATGTAAATGAACGAAAATAAACGAACGAAGAATTACAGAAATTAACTTATTTACTCAGCTTCCTTCCTTTCCTCTTCCTCTCTCCCTCCTTCCCTCCTTCCTTCTCTCCTTCATCTCTCTTCCTTGTCATTATTTTCCCTTCTATTTGTTTATCTTCCATCTCTCTCTCTCTCTCTCTCTCTCTCTCTCTCTCTCTCTCTCTCTTCGTGTAACAACCTCATTAAAACCTGCACCCTCTTTATTATTGTATATCTTTCCTCCTCCTCCTCCTCTTCCTCTCCTTCCCCTTTTCCTCCCTTCTCCTTCTCCTTCTCCCTCTCTCCCTCCCTCCCTCCCTCCCTCCCTCCCCCTCCCTCCCTCCCTCCCTCCCTCCCTCTCCCTCCCTCCTCCCTCCCTCCCTCTCTCCCTCCCTCTCTCTCTCTTGCTTTACACACCCTCTCATCACCTGTTTCACCCCTCCCTCTCCCTCCCTCCCTCTCTCTCTCCCTCTCTCTCTCTTGCTTTACACACCCTCTCATCACCTGTTTCACCCCTCCCTCTCATCTCTTCTCACCTCTCACCATTATATAACCTTTGTTTACTCTTCTCATTCCTCTTTATTCAATTCGCTTTTATCTTCCCCTCTTCGCCTCCTCTCCTCCCCCTCTTCTTCCTCCTTCTAGCCTCTTCAGCTCTTCATCGTTTATTCTCCATTTCCTCTCTCTCTCTCTCTCTCTCTGTCTCTCCTTTTTTCTTCATCTTCTCCCTCTCCTGCTCTTCTTTCTCCTCTTCCTACTCCAACTCCTCTCTTCTCCCTCCCCCCTCCTCTTCCTCTTCCACCTCCACCTCCTCCTCTTCCTACCTCCTCCTCTTCTTCCTCCACCTCCTCCTCTTCCTACCTCCTCCTCTTCTTCCTCCACCTCCTCTTCCTCCTCCTCCTCCTCCTCCTCTTTCTACCTCCTCCTCTTCTTCCTCCACCTCCTCTTCCTCCTCCTCCTCCTCTTCCTCAATAAATACAGGGTACAAATTCTCACCGTTTCATACCATAATTTTTTGTCCCAACTCAGGATTCAGAAACATATCTAACTCCTCCTCCTTCTCCTCCTCTTCCTTCCTCCTCCTCTTCCTTCCTCCTCCTCTTCCTTCCTCCTCCTCTTCCTTCTTCTTCTTCTTCCTTCTTCCTCCTCTAATGCCACAGTTAAGGTGGAAAAAGTGTGGTAAGTATCCACGGAGAATCATAAGTGGTGCCGTGGTGGAGTGGGCAAGATGTGACTCATGGATTCCTTCGTTCGATCCCCTTTTTTTCTCCCCCTTCCCCCTTTCCCCCCCCCCTCCCCCTTCCCCCCCCTCTTTTTCTCCTCTCCTTTTCTCCCCTTCCCCTTTTCCTTCTCCCTTCCTTTTATTATTGGTGTTTTTATTTGTGTTGGAGTGGTCTCTCTCTCTCTCTCTTTCTCTCTCTCTCTCTCTCTCTCTCTCTCTCTCTCTCTCTCTCTCTCTCTCTCTGTTTGTTTACCATTAATGAGGAGTCAACTAACTATTTCCTTCCATCTCTTCCCCTCTTTCCTCTTCTCTCCCCCCTCCCCCCCTCCCCTCACCCTCTGTTGTCTCGAGGGGAGGTGAGAGGTGAGACACAGGTGGGATGGAGGATGTAGGGCGAGGTAGAGAGAGAGAGGTGAGGGAAGGTAGAGAGAGAGGTGAGGGAAGGTAGAATGAGAGGTGAGGGAAGGTAGAATGAGAGGTGAGGGAAGGTAGAGAGAGAGGTAGAGGGAAGGTCGCAATGAGAGGTGAGGGAAGGTTAGAGATGAGAGGTGAGGGAAGGTAGAGAGAGAGGTGAGGGAAGGTAGAGAGAGAGGTGAGGGAAGGTAGAGAGAGAGGTGAGGGAAGGTAGAATGAGAGGTGAGGGAAGGTAGAATGAGAGGTGAGGGAAGGTAGAATGAGAGGTGAGGGAAGGTAGAGAGAGAGGTGAGGGAAGGTAGAGAGAGAGGTGAGGGAAGGTAGAGAGAGAGGTGAGGGAAGGTAGAATGAGAGGTGAGGGAAGGTAGAGACAGAGGTCACCATCCCCTGCTTCCATCTATATACCTGTTGGGTCATCTGGACAGGTGATGGAGACCCACAACGTGATGGTCAGCGTGATGGAAGGATGACACGCCTAATATCGGGGGACAAATATCCTACTTTTTTCCCCCCACCCTCGCTCGTAATGACATTCTGGCAGGTTTTTTCCCCTAGAGATTAAGGGGAAAATATGTAACATGGAGGAGGCGTTGGCTGGTGGCAGGGAATTACTGTCCTCTACTCTGGTTCTGGTGGTGGTCGTGGTGGTGGTGGTGGTGATGATGGTCGTGGTGGTGGTGGTGGTGATGATGGTCGTGGTGGTGGTGGTGACAAGTTATATGTACGATAATAATAATAATAATAATAATAATAATAATAATAATAATAACAGATATGCTCGTCTTGGAATTAATACACAATTACACACACACACACACACACACACACACACACCTCATCTTTCCTCTTACGTAAAAATAAAACAAAAACACAAACAATAAATAAATAAACACTCATCAAGCCCAACAGTGTTACCAACGCCCACCATCTTATCACCACCACCACTACCCTTCCCCCCCCCCCCTCTCACTAACGTTTGATACACTGCCTGAGGGAAATTTGCATATCACCGTAAAATTCATATTTCCGGACCCTGGCGATAATTCTAGTGCTGGGAAATATTTTTGTGGTTGTTTTTTTTTAGAATGAGAGAGATGGGCCAGCCTCTTCGTCCTCAGCCCTGGACGAAAGACGAAAGAAAAACGGGGATTGATCGTCATAATTTGGAAGGTGCAGCGAGATGGTTGGAGTTGGTCAATGGTCCTGGTAATGATGATGGAGGGAGAGAGGGAGGAGGGTGAGGGAGAGAGGGTGAGGGAGAGAGGGAGAGAGGGTGAGGGAGAGAGGGCGAGAGGGGGTGAGGGAGAGAGGGAGAGGGATAGAGGGTGAGGGAGAGAGGGAGAGGGGGGTGAGGGAGAGAGGGTGAGGGAGAGAGGTGTGAGGGTGAGAGGGTGAGAAAGGAAAGAGGGAGGAAGAAGAAGGAAAGAGAGGCACTAAGGGGAGAGAGAAGATAAAGGAGAGGAGGAAGAAGAGAGAGAGAGAGAGAGTAAGAAGGCATGGAGAGGATGAGGGAGGAGGAGGAGGAAGAGAAGAAAGAGAGGAAGAAAGGAACGAGAGAGAGGGAGAGAAAGGGAGGGAGATAGATAGATAGACAATAACACTAAAAGACAGACAAAGAGACAGGTTGACAGACTCACAGACAGACAGACAGACAGACAGACAGACTCACAGACAGACAGGTATGAAAACTGATACATAGATTTAGACTTAGACAGACAGACAGACAGTAGACAGACTGATAGACAGACTTACACTCAAATCGACAGACAGACAGACTCACAGACAGACAGACAGACTCACAGACAGACAGACAGACTCACAGACAGACACAACATGGCGGGGGATTAAGCGGGAACTATCGCCCGGAAATAATATATGAGGAGGCTTTTAAGAGATGGAAATTGTGGGGCATTTACGCTGTTAGTATCGGAGAAGAAATTAGCGTGTGTGTGTGTGTGTGCGTGTGTGCTTGTGTGTGTGTGTGTGTGTGTGTGTGTGTGTGTGTGTGTGTGTGTGTGTGTATGTGCGTGTGTGTGTGTGTGTAAAAAAAAATCCTCATGAATCATTACCCAAAAAAATATCACAACACAATTTTCGATTCTAGATTAATAAAAAAAAAAAATATATAATAAAAAATCGTATTTAAATTTTGTGGAAGGATGTCTCACAGGCAGCTTCAGCAACACGAGGACAAGGGTTCGTATCCAGCTCAGGCGTGTGATCTCTAACAAGTGTGAGACCTTTAGCAATTTGTTGTGTCAGAAATGGGAAAAGTTGTCGGGTGTTAAGTATCAAACAGCAACCATGAACTTTGGGGGAGGCGTTTGGCGTTTAGTCCCACACGTTTGTTATGGTGGTGGTAAGGAGGGGGTGAGGGGTGGGGTGAGGGAGAGGGGGGAGGGAGGTGGAGAGGAGAGGAGGTGGGGAGGAGAGTTGGAAAGAGGGAGGGGAGGATGTGGAAAGAGGGAGAAAGGGGGGTGGAGAGGGAGGGAAAGTAGGGGGATGGAGAAGACAAGAAGGGAGAGAAAGGGGGAGGTGGGGAGGGAAGAGAAAGGTGAAGAAGCAAGGGGGAGGGATAGAGGGATGAAGAGGAAGGGAGAGATATTTAAATAAAGAGGACAAGGCGAAAGAGGGTAACGAAAGGGAGAGAGAGAGAGAGAGAGAGAGAGAGAGAGAGAGAGAGAGAGAGAGAGAGAGAGAGATGGTTGTTATTTATCCTAAACATCTATTTACTTTTGTGTGTGTGTGTGTGTGTGTGTGTGTGTGTGTGCGTAAAAAGTGAGATAAAGATTGAGAGAGGAAATTAAACCTTCAATGACCAGAGGAGAGAGAGAGAGTTTCTCAAATCAGGAAAGATAACAGCTGTCAGGATAACCCAGCAGACAGCCTTCCTAGCAGACAGCCTTCCTAGCAGACAGCCTTCCTAGCAGACAGCCTTCCTAGCAGACAGCCATCCTATCAGACAGTCACTTCAGCAGACAGCCTTCACAGCAGACAGCCATCCCAACAGACATCCTTCAGTAGACAGTCATCCCAGCAGATATCCTTCTCAGCAGACACCCTTCCTACCAGACAACCATCCAAGCAGACAACCATCCCAGCAGACAACCATCCCAGCAGACATCCTTTACAGCAAACATCCTTCTCAACAGACAGGCAGCACAGCAGACAGGCAGACAGACAGCAGCCCCAGCAACACACACTGGCCACCAAGTGTTGCAGTAGTTAATGCTTCATGAATAAAGAATGTGGTGGAGGAACACTACAAAGAGAGGAAGACGATGAAGGAGGAGGAGGAGGAGGGGGAAGAAGAGGAGGAAGAGGAGGAGAAAGAGGAGGAGGAGGAGGTAGAGGAAGAGGAAGAGGAGGAGGTGGTAGTGGTGGTGGTGGTAGTGGTGGTGGTGGTGGTGGTAGTGGTGGTGGTGGTGGTGGTGGTGGTAGTGGTGGTGGTGGTAGTGGTGGTGGTGGTTGTGGTGGTGGTGGTGGTAGTGGTGGTGGTTGTGGTGGTGGTAGTGGTGGTGGTGGTGGTGGTGGTAGTGGTGGTGGTTGTGGTAGTGGTGGTGGTAGTGGTGGTAGTGGTGAGTGCTAGGAGAAGGAGAAGGAAGAGGGAGAGGAAGAGGTGGCGAGAGATGGAGGAGAGTGAGAGATATTGGAGAAGAGACAGAGAATAAGGAGAGGGTAGGGAGAGGGAGAGGAGAGTAAGGGTACGAGGAAGAGTGAGGGGTTTAGGAGGGGAGGGGAGAGTGAGGGGCGTAGAGGGGAGGGGAGATGGGGGTGTAGGAGAGAGGGGGGTTTAAAAGAGAAAATAAAATGAGGGGAATAGGAGGAAGGAAGGATGATGAAGAGAGTTGAAGAGGTTGAGGGGAAAGAAGAGGGAAGGAGAAGAAGAAAGGGGAGGAAAGAGAGACAGAGGAGAGAGGGAGGAGCCTGAAATACAGGGGGAAGGAGGAGGTAGAGAGGGGAGATAGAAGGGAGAAGGAGGAGGGATGAACGCAGTGAGGGTAAGATGCAATCAGAGGGGAAAGGGAGGAAGGGAGGGAGGGGAGGGGGTAATAATAAGTTCGTACTGCCTAGACAGAGGGGAGACAGACCAAGGTGGTGTAGAAGGGAAGAGGGGAAATCTTAAGAGGGTAAAGTCTGAGACGCAAGTGAGGGGAGATTGGGGTGAGGGGAGAAGGGGAGGTTGGGGTGAGGGGAGAGAGGGAATAATAAGATGACGCAGAGTAGACAAAGGGGAAACGAGGAGAGAAAACATGAAGAGGGAAAGTACCTGATAGAGGGGAAACGGAGAATAAGAAGGGAGGGGAAATAAAGGGGACAATGAGATGTTAGTGAGTCTACAGAAAGGGGGAGAGAAGGAGGGAAGAGGGGAAATCGTGAGAGTCTTAAGTAGATGATGGAATAGAGGGGAAAGGGGGGAAGGGAGAGATGATAAAAAGAAGAAGAGGGGAGATGGGGAGTAGAAGGAAGGGGAGAATAAATACACAGAGGGGAGAGGAGTCAGGGGGAAATAAGATGGTACATAACAAAGAGGGGAAATGAAAGGAAAAGGGGGAAGACTTCAGAGGGTATATAGACAGAGGGGGGGAAGAGGGGAAACACAGAGAGGGTTGCTGAAAGGGGGAAGGGGAGGGAAAGACAGAGAGAGAGAGGGGGGAGGGGAAGACACAGAGAGAGAGGGTAGCTGTAAGAGGGGAGAGGGAGGGGAAGACAGAGAGAGGGAAGAGGGGGGGAAGGCAGGCAGAGGGTAACTACAAGACAGAGGGGAGAGGCAGGAGAGGGGACATAATTGATCAGAGAATGAGGGGAGGGCGAGGGAACAGAGAGAGAGAGAGAGATGCCATCATCTTTGAACACTGAAGGAAGCAAATGCGTTGATAATTATGGAACAAGGAGCAGACAAAGAAGGGAATAAAGAATGATAAATAAAAACACCGAAAGTAGATCATTAAAACATAGATTTATCTTACGATGTTATTAAAAGAAATGAGAAGAATAACAGATAAGATTGAACTAAGAGAGAGAGAGAGAGAGAGAGAGAGAGAGAGAGAGAGAGGGGAATAAAAAGTAATTAGGGTAAAATAAGAGAATGTCAAATACTTTCATTATTGGAAAACGATTGAGAGAAGAAATTAAGTGAGAAGAAATAATGACAGAAGGAGAAAGAAAGAGAGACTAAGGCAATTGGTGTAGATTTTTACACCCAGTATATTTTCTATAAGTACAACAGACATCATAACTTAGGTAAATAAAGATGGAGGAAGCTGATTATTGAACTGAACTTAGATATTTGTTATATAAATATGCATATTAAGTTTCATTACTCTCTGCTAAGTGTTTCTCAAGTTATCGAATGGACAAAATGTTTCTCACCAACAGACGGACGGATGGACGGACATGGGTAATAGTAATACCTCCGTTTTCTATAGTAAGGGTTTAATTAGGGGTGACTTAACGAAAGAGTATAAACGACATAAAGAAGGAATAAAGTGGAGGTAATAAAGTGAGAAATAACAAGGAGGTGATGAAAGAAATTGTGGGAAAACTTGACGAATTGGAAGAGGAAGAAAGAATCATTTTAAGGACGAGGAAACAAAGGAAAATCGTAATAAATATAATAACAGGAAGGTATAAAAAGAAATGACAGGAAAAGACTAAAAACGAAGATGATGAACCAGACACAAACAAAGGAACAGGAAATGATTTGAAAGAACGATAAAGATGGAAGCAATAAGAAGTAACATAACGAGAATAACGGAGTGAATGGGGCCACAAAGAGGAGGAAACAATAACAATCAAAAAGTAAAATACCAGGAAACGAAAAGAAAAGGAAAACTTAGACATAAAGAACGAAGTAATTAGCGAAATGAGAGTGAATTAACCAGCACAGACAACGAGAAGATAAAAAAAGGGTAAAATGATCCATAATTAGATAAAAGAGAGGGATGAGAAAGAGGGGAAGAGAAAAAGACAAAGAATTCCATCATATTGAGTGATATAGTGAGGGGTAGTCATTGTGTATGGACCATTAATTGTGTTGGAGGAGCAGCGAGGGGGAGAGAAAAGGCGTACTTGTTTACATGATGACGTCACGCGATTCCCATCCTCACCCGGCGAGTATCTTGTTCCTTTAGTGTTTGTTGATCAAGTCTTGTAGTTGGATTTGAGGATGTTCTTTTAAGGTTTTCTGTAGTTTTTAGTTAAATTTTGAAATATAAGTTGATTTTTAGGTTAGAATAAGGAAAATACTGTATTAGTATATTTTATTTGCATCTCAGAGTTGATGGTTCGCTCTCAGCTGCATTTTACGGGTTAGCCTGAGGTTGACGCTGCCAATATACTCCCTGGTAACTCGGCAAGGAAAGGAAATCCCAAGAGGGTATAAATCAGGCTGTTGCTCACACATGGCGCCAGTGATTCCCGGACCATGAACGGTGGCGTAACTCCGACTTTTTTTTCTCCTTTTAAACGCGACTGACTGGTTTTTGACTGTTTAAAATGGCTTCAGTCTTAATATACGACAGTCTAGTCTAACTTAATACCCTACAGTTCTCATAACTTTAAGAGAATTAGATACGATTTCACCTCACTAGTTAGGAGAAAATATAATCGTAAGAGTAACTGAATCTAGGGAAATAAATGTAGTATGGGTGGGGAAATATGGTGTGCTTTTTTCCCCTATATAAAGCCGACAGGATTTTTATTAACGCATATTTTGCTGTGTTGTATTATGTGTGTGTAGGGTCGTTAGGAGGGGTAGTTATATGTTTAATTGGTTGTAAATATGAATGTTATTATTGTTATAGTATATTAAATCTCTCTCTCTCTCTCTCTCTCTCTCTCTCTCTCTCTCTCTCTCTCTCTCAGTTCAATAAATGACAAATGACTCGCGACATCCGTACAGTGTTAGTTTACAGTTTGTTCTTCAGAAGGGGAATCCGGAGACGTTCTTGGGTAAAATATTGCTTACAAAAACGTCAACATTTCCAAGGTTTTGTGAAATATTTACCGAAAACAAAAATTATATATCTTTTGGTTCTTAATTTATATAGAAGACATACAGCTATACACATCAGGGTTTATATAGCTAGAAATATATCCTATAACATTTGACTATAATATATATATAATACGTGAAGCATATTATTAGTATAGGTAAAAATAACTGATTAAAATAATGGGTAATATTTACTAACTGGTCACACTGGGGGGAGGGGAAAGTTGCCAACACGGTGAATATTTTTAATTTAATTTATGGAACATTTGTTAAGTGAGGATACTAAAAAAATGCTTAAGGGTGAGGTTCCCCCCCCCCCCTTCTTCCCCCTTCCTCCTCCTCATTCCTCCTCTGGCTGGAACTGACGTAGGAGAAACGAGCCTATATTAAAGCCCATTTGTTTAAATAATGGAGGATAATATTGCTAGGTGGCAACTCATACAACGAACAAAGTTGCCAGTTTGTGGGGAAATATTTTTTTTTATTATTTAACGACTCAATCCACAGACGTTCATAATTAAATAGAATAATAATAATAAAAATAAATATATAAAATAAACGTTCATTAAGGATAAAATTGGTCTTTGTTGTAGCTGTTTATATAATGGCGTATAGCTATCTTGTTTATTTAATGAGGAAAAAATATCACTAACTGGCAATTACAAAGACAAAGTGAGTTTCCTATTTTTTATTTGTTTTTTTTTTGTGTTTTTTTTTGCGATTTTTGAAACGTCTTGGACCATAATTCTTAAAGGATCGTCTGCTGTTATGTCATTGGCTGAGTGGCGAGAAATGGCTCTGTACTTATGAGTTTTACTTGGCTTAATGCCTAGCAGTTTTTATCATGGGGACGAATATTGCTACTTGGCAACCCTCTCTCTCTCTCTCTCTCTCTCTCTCTCTCTCTCTCTCTCTCTCTCTCTCTCTCTCTTTTCCTTACCCTCATCTCCTATTTGTCTCCGTATGGTCTCCCTTCCCTTTCCTCTCTCTCTCTCTCTCTTTTATCACCCCTCTCTCTCTCAACTAATTCTCTTACCTCCTTATTCTCTCTCTTTCTCTTTTCCCCTTCCCTCCCTCTCTCTTTCCCTCCCTTTCTCCTTCCCACATTTCCCTCTTCTCACTCGTCTTCCCTCTCCTCTTCCCTAGCCCTCTCTTTTCACCTCTCTTTGTCTGCTCTTCCCTCCCTCTCCTCCCTCCCTCTACCCTCATCGTTAAGCGAACTCGTTAAGCGGATATCGTTAAACGGAACTCAGTCAAACGAACCCCTTTAGAGGAATTTCTTAGACCGGATTCGTAAAGCTGGTTCGTTAAGGGGTATTTCGTTAAGTGTGTCGTGAGCTGTAGTCCCTTTAAGTTGGTCTTGTGAAGCAGAACTCGTTAAGTGGAATCGACATATGACCCCCCGTTATCCGAACTGCTATTGACCTCCGTTATCCGAACTGCTACTAACCTCGATTATTTGACTATTATTCTCGATTATCCGAACATCTAATATCCCCGATTATCCGTATATTTATTAACCTCGATTATCCGAACATCTATTATCCTCAATTATCCGTATATCTATTAACCTCGATTATCCGAACTACTAATCCCGATTATCCGAACATCTACTAACCCCAATTATCGGTACATCCACTATCCTCGATTATCCGAACATCTATGAACCTCGATTATCCGAACATCTATTATCCTCGATTATCCGAACACCTACCACTGGGGATATCTTTTGAAGTATATAATTGATCTCTTGGCCGCCAAATTAGTCGCCATTGGAGCTGAGACACCCAATTTGCTCCCCCCTACTTCTCCCCCTCCCTTCCCCCATCTTCCTCCCCTCCCCCCCCCCCCCGCGTCACCCTAGAGAAGATAGAGTCATTTGGAGGCAGTTAACTACTTCCCTCTCTCACCCTATCTACTTTCCCACTTAACTACTTACCCTGTCCTACTAATACCCTCTCATTTTAACTACTTTCCCTCTCACTTAAACTATTTCCCCCCTCTCAATCTAGCTACTTCCCCCTCTCAATCTAGCTACTTCCCCCTCTCAATCTAGCTACTTCCCCTCTCAATCTAGCTACTTCCCCCTCTCAATCTAGCTACTTCCCCTCTCAACTAATAAAGAAGAGAAGATAAGAGAAACTGATAAAGATGGGAAGAGATAAACATGTGATAAAGAGGACATGAAGAATTGTGATTAGGGATTTTGAGG
>CAUDMG010000841.1:187500-195000 GCA_958450375.1 Homarus gammarus
AAGAAGAACAAGAGGAAGAAGAACAAGAGGAAGAAGAACAAGAGGAAGAAGAACAAGAGGAAGAAGAACAAGAGGAACACGAAGAACAAGGAGCCAAGACAAGACTCCTACGTCACAATATAAACAACGTGACGTCACACCAAGGATTTTATCAGCTATTTAAACTGGCATCAGGTGAGAGGCCCTTTAAACCAGGAGAGTTAACGAGTGCCAGGAGAGTTAACGAGTGCCAGGGGAAGGAAGGTAGTCTTGGCTAGGCAACGAGTAGGACTTGAGAGGGGTTAAGGACTCGCTGGGTAGGGGGAGGGGGTAGGGGACTTGCTAGGTAGGTGGGGAGGGGTAGGAGGGGGGGAGGGAGGGGTAAGGACTCGTTGGGTGGGAGGAAGGGGGAAGGGAGGGGGGGAGTAGTAGGTTTATAACAAAGGTAATTATGGCAGGGAGAATCAGATGTCATATTGATTCTCTCTCTCTCTCTCTCTCTCTCTCTCTCTCTCTCTCTCTCTCTCTCTCTCTCTCTCTTTCGGAATCTACCTGTTTGATTGTATTACTTAGAAACTACCTGATGTAATTAATAAGAACACACACACACACACACACACACACAGTGCCTCCCTCTTGACATGTTACCAGGAAGTTTTACCAATTCTGTGTACAGGGAGGAGGGAGACTCATTCATACCTGGAAGGGAGACTCATAATTCATACGTTATAGGAGAGGAGACTATACGATATAGCTTCACGTTCCAGATCTTCCAGGAACGAGTCTCTATGGTTGACTCAGATATACGCAGAAGGGGATTTTCGGGTTGGCGTATATACCTGGAATTGGTTATTTCCAGGTAGCGTTGATGGGAATGCGTGACTGATGTTTCTTGTTTACCTGTGTGTGTGTGTGTGTATGTGTGTGTGTGTGTGTGTGTGTGTTGGTAACCTAGTACTTGACCTCTGACCCACGTGATTTCCTTGACCAATTGGAGGTATTATTTTTACTCTCGGTGACAACATTAACCATCTCGTGATTGGCTGGAAGACCTCGCCTCCACGCCTCACCCCAACCAATAGTAAGGCATCTTCACCTCGTTATACTGACAGTTCCGGGAAGCATCGTAGTTCTGGGTGGTGGGGTGGGGTGGGGGGAGACAGTCAGACCCCCTAGCCCCATCCCTGTCTTTACGATAACACTGATCTGTCCCTTTTCTTCCTTCTGTCAGCCCCTGGTCATGTTATCTTGCCCTTGTGATGCTCAAAACTCCCATATATATATTTTTTTCCTCTGAGACAAATATTACTTTTTTTTTTATCTGTTGCCCGACGGAGAAGTCTCGGTTCGCTCTCAGATGTAAACACCGATTGTTGTCGTAGGGGAAGGTAGAGATTTCATACACTCAGAGTTGATAAATATCGTTTCTTCTACATCAAGCGAGTCTTTTTTTTCCTGCGAGGAAGATTGTGATCAATATAACGTAGAATTTTCGTCTAGACTGTCTCACTCTCAGCTTTGGCCTCGTTTCCATAGATGAAGAGTCGAGGAAAATGTACGAAATGCTTTAAGAATTCCACGGTCTAGATTTCTCCCGCCAAAAGCTGTAGAAGCGTCCTTGTAAAGTTTGTTTTGATAATAACGAGTGACGTAACTTTTTAGGATACGTAATATTATATAAATCCCTTACTGTATAGCTGACACAGTGTATAAAACAGTATAATGATGGTTGTCCCCCGTGTATCGAGGATGGCCGGCCCAAGGGCCACCTAGGCGTAAATTTGTTTAAGGGGAAGAAGCTGTCACCAACATAACAACCACATCTTAAGTTAACGAGCTGCATGATCCAGTGTCAAGGAATAGTCCGAGAAAACCGGACAACTCGCCAACTGCACTGGCTAACCATTACCCCGGAACACTATCCACAAATCGAATAACATCCAGGTTCCCAATTACTGCTGGGTAGACAGAGGCAAATGGCGTAAAGAAACTTGGCCAATGCCCATAGTTTCACCCTGCCCGGAGATCGAACCCGGGTCCGCTTGCTTGCGAGGCGAGGATGCTGACCATTACACCACAGGTCGTATAAAACAATATACACCCCCACCCTTCTAGCCCACCATCCTCCTTCCAACCCACACCCCTTTCCACCCTCACCACCATCTTTTCCCCCACACCCCCTCCTTCCTACTCCCATCCCTACCCACACCCTCATCCTTCCCAACCCACATCCATTTCCACCCCCACCACCCCTTCCCACCTCCCTTCCTTCCCTTTCCCACCCTTTCTCCCACACACACAGCTTTCCACCACCTCCCCCCACCCTCCCGCCACCTCCCCCCGCCCCCCCCCTCTTAGCAGCGACAGATCAGAGGGCCACAGCGAATCTAGTTAACACGATAAGCGGCTTTACCTGTAGGAGAGAACACCTATAAATGAAGGGTGACTTACCTGTGCATGGTCTTTACCTGCGGCGAAGGACCAGGGGGGGGGGGGGGGGTGTGTGTGTGTGTGTGTGTGTGTGTGTGTGTGTGTGTATGTCTGCGTGTGTGTATGTCTGCGCGTGTATGTGTGTGTGTGTGTGTATGCATTTATATATTATTATATAAGTATACAGTGTCTACAATATCTCTCTCAGTAATAGCATTAATAGTAGCAATAGTAATAGTATTAATAGCAGCAATAGTAATAGTATTAATAGTAGCAATAGTAATAGCATTAATAGTAGCAATATACAGTACTCTCTCCTGTGTGAGAAAGACCCGGACCAGGAAGGTTCACCCTATAGAACAGTGAAAAGGGATTATGCCATTTAAGGAAGAGAGGGATGAGTGGGAGAGGGGATGAGAGGGATGAATGGGAGAGGGGAGGAGAGGGATGAGTTGGAGAGGGGAGGAGAGGGAAGAGTGGGAGAGGGGAAGAGAGGGATGAATGGGAGAGGGGATGAGAGGGATGAATGGGAGAGGGGAGGAGAGGGATGATTGGGAGAGGGGAGGAGAGGGATGAATGGGAGAGGGGAGGAGAGGGAAGAGTGGGAGAGGGGAAGAGAGGGATGAATGGGAGAGGGGAGGAGAGGGAAGAGTGGGAGAGGGGAAGAGAGGGATGAATGGGAGAGGGGATGAGAGGGATGAATGGGAGAGGGGAGGAGAGGGATGAGTGGGAGAGGGGAGGAGAGGGATGAATGGGAGAGGGGAGGAGAGAGATGAGTGGGAGAGGGGAGGAGAGGGATGAATGGGAGAGGGAAGGAGAGAGTGAAAGATGACGATGGAGGAGAGGGATTGTGTAGGATTAGGATGGAGTAGGAGGGGGTGGAGGATAGGGATTGAAGGATTAAGGATTAAGTAGCATTATGATTCATGGATGGCCTCTCTCTCTCTCTCTCTCTCTCTCTCTCTCTCTCTCTCTCTCTCTCTCTCTCTCTCTCTCTCTCTCTTCAGGTCAAGAGAAAGGGGAGATGGTGTCAAAGGTCACTGATGTAGCTTGTAGCAGTCTGGAGTGTGGTGATGTTTGGTCGTGGGTGGGGGTGGGGGTGTGTTGGGGGAGTAATGGGGGGGGATAGGGTGAGGGAGAGAGGAAGGGGGTAGGGGGAGGGAGGGAAGGGAGGGAGGAAACGGGTGACCCTCACATACTCAAGAAAGGTCTAGTAAAAGTAAGATGAAGTATTGTCATTAATCCTCTAACTAAACTTGTGTAGAACGATTGTTAGGGACTTGAGCAACTACCTAAAGGCTGTTTAAAAGTACTCCTTGTTGACTAAATTTATTGTCTTCCTTAAGTGTGAATAGATTTATATAGAAGACAGAGGTTAAATAATAAATAGTCTTTGTTTACATTAATGACGATAAAAAATGAATAACTCTGTATAAATGTCAATATAAAAATGAAATAAAATGGTTAAGTCTCCCGTCATTGTTTACCAGAATAGAAAATGTATTACCTGGAAATATTTACTGTATATAGAAAGAAAAACATCATCTGGTTTATAGCGACAGTGTAAAAAAAATCCTCAAACATGCATAAAAATAAAAGTTGTCAGGTAGAATAAGCCATGACCTCCGGGTGGCAACAGTGAGCACACGGGCCCGGGATGGGTTGCCAGGCCGTAGGATCTCCACGTCACAATTTTACGTCACATAATTGCATTAGTTTCCTCTCTTGTTGCTTCTTTTTCCAATTAGTCAGTTGCTCCACACTGCCTGTCCTGTTGCAGTAGTTTTTCCCGTCTCTCTATTGCAGCGTTGCATTTGTTTGTCTGTAATAGACTTTTAACCTGTTGCAAGCTTTTTTTGTTGCAATAAAATCCCGTTTTCTGTTATTTTATGCAATATCGATCCCTGCAACATTTTCCACTCCGTTTGCAGCAATAATTCCATCTCTCCAGCGCTGTCATCTGTCTGTTCAAATATCTATCAAATTCTTTTATCTTTGACACAGTTCCTTACCTGACACAGTTATTTAGCTGACACAGTTATCTATCTGACACAGTTATCTATCTGACACAGTTATCTATCTGACAGCTCTCTGCTCCACCCCAACATTGCAGCCGTTGTTATACTTGCATTGCAATTGTAGTTTTCCCCGGGCCGTACATTGTCGCAATTGTGTTCTGTTATCCTAGCAACACAACAACAACATACCTCCCCCCCCCCTCCCCTCCCTATCTCTCACCTCCCTCTCCTCCCTCTCTCCTTCCCCTCTCCCTCCCTCTCTCTCTCTCTCCCATCTCTCCTCCACCCCCTCTTCGTCCCCCTCCTCCTCTCTCCCTCCCCACCTTCCCACTTCCCTCCTCCCTCCCTCTCCACCTCTCACCCTCTCCCTTCCCCCTTCCCCCTCTCACTCCTCCTCCCTGCCTTCATTTGCAACACAGATTCAACGTTCTTAAATTGCAACAATATCCTGTTATCTTGTCGCACATTGCATGATACTTTTACCCTCATTCAACATATGGGCTTTAGTCTCTTGAGTTCTGATTGGCTGAATGTGGTCCTGAGTCCTGTGTTTCCCTGTTTCTGATTGGTTTATTGTGTTCACTTAGGCTTTCTCGATTTTTGATTGGCTGAAAGTGGTTTTTATTTCCAATCCCTCTGTTTTCTTATTTCTGATTGGCTCATACACAAACCCTTCCTCCTTCCACGGCATCTGATTGGCTTATTTATGTCCTTTCCTCCTTTCCCCACAACTTTCCCTCCCTACCCCACCCCTTCCCATCCTTCCACCTCCCCTTCCCACACCCCCTTTCCCCTTACCCCTTCCACACTTTTCCTCCTTCGTTGCAAAAATCTTGGTTCCCCCTTCCCGTCCCATATATTGCACCAGATTGCGACCCATCAGGAGCAATATCTGTCATCACTGATAGGAATTCTTGCCCGTGTTATTCTTGCCCGTGTTATTCTACCGTGAGGGGAAAAAAAGGGGAGAGGAAGAATCAGGATATGGATTTGATATATTTACAATCCTGACATAGCTGAGTTGTGTTGACCTGGGGAGAGGGGAGAGAAGGGGAGGGGGAGGGGAGAGACAAAGGAAAGAGAGAGGGGGGAGGGGAGAGAAGGGGAAGAAATGGGGGGAGGGGAGAGATATGTAAAAGAGAAGGGGGAGAAGAAAGAGAGAATGAGACGGGAAAAAGAGAGAGGGGAGGAGAAAGTGGGGAGAGGGAAAGGAAGGGGGAGGAAGGAGATACAGGCGATAGAGATAAGGGGAGACAAGGAGAGAGAATAAGTAACAGGGGACAGTGATAGACAGACAGACAGACAGACAGACAGACAGACAGACAGACAGTCAGACAGACAGACAGTAAATTGACACCATGACAAAAGAAGAACTAAAATCAGAGTCAGTTAGCGAAGAGTTGCCTCCCATTCTGCGCAATTTGCTCCCACACAGCCACCCACCCACCCACCCGTTAAAATTACCGTGTGGAATATGTCTCTGGTTCCTCTCTGTATTTTGCTGGCTGGTCAAATGGGCCCCAGTCCAAATAGGCCCCAGTCCGAATAGGCCCCTTGTTACTGATAGGCCCCTCCGTTACTGATAGGCCCCCCTGTTACTGATAGGCCCCCCCCTGTTACTGATAGGCCCCCTGTTACTAGTAGGCCCCAGTTATTTATAGGCCCTTGTACTAATAGGGTCCAATTGCTAATACGCCCCAGTTACTATTTGGCTCCAGTACTAATAGTCCCCAGTTATACCTCTGTACTAATAGGCTCCAGTTATTAATAGGCCCCAGTTGCTAATAGGCCCCAGTTGGTAATAGGCCCCAGTTGCTTATAGGCCCCAGTTGCTAATAGGCCCCAGTTGCTAATAGACGCCTGCACTAACAGCTTCTAATTACCCATAACCACAAATTAGCCCCCCTCATTACATATCAGTCCCCACATAACAAGCCCCCCCTCCCTTCCCCCTCCTCCCCCTACCACCCCACTCCACCCCTTCCTCCCTACCCACCCCTCCCCACCCTCTCCTCTCACCTTCCCCTTCCTCCCTCCCCCACCCCTTCCCCTCCACCCCCCTCACCCCCTTCCCCACTACCAGCATCAGAGGCTCGAACCCACGACCGCAAGGATTGACAGCTGAGAGACCGATAACAACTCCGCCACCGCACACAAGTACACTCAGGTTGGGAAGCCTCTTTAAAGGTCGCTGAGTCACTTAGGTTTTGAGTGCCTTTCGTCTAAGTCCCTTGGTTTCTGTGGGCGTTGAGGATTTTTTTTTTTCCCCTTGGATTTGTCACTAATCTTGCGAGCTGAGGGCCTTTGAGGGGTGGGTGAGTGACCAGGAGTATTCAGGACTGTTGAGTGACCGAGGGTGAAGGAGTGGCCGATATTTCTGTCTGTCTGTCATTGGTAACTCACTGTAAGAGAGAGATAGATATAGTTTATGATTTATTCTCTCTCTCTCTCTCTCTCTCCACAGGTGAGTCTCGCTAGTGCACCTGTTAATTCAGAAGCCCAGGTATGACTCAGCCAATACCTAGTGAGTCTCTGTTATGTTTATCCGCCATTTTGTTTATTTATGTTGTCCATGTCTGTACCTGGAGGGATATTTTCTACATACATACATAGTACACTGACACAGACATACATCCATACGTACATACATACAGTACACTGACGCAGACATACATCCATACGTACATACATACATACAGTACACTGACGCAGACATACATACATACTTACATACATACATACATATTCATACACTGACACTGCAACAACACACACACACACACGGGGTGGGGGGGGGGGGGTTGTGTTCCTCCTAAATGGAAGAACAACACAGAGGTTCAATTTTTCTGATCGAGTTTGTTAAGTCATTACAAGTTGTGTGTTGATGGTTCCTGTAGAGTGAGGGGGGTGTGAGGGGTGAGGGGGGGTGAGGGGGGTGAGGGGGTGAGGGTGGGTGAGGGGGGTTAGGGGTTATAGAAGGGGGTTGTTTCATCGTCTCTTCCTCTCATCCCCCCTTCTTCCCTCCCCACCTTAACCCCCCATTCCTCCCTCTTTCCCCCTCCTCCTCCTTCCC
>CAUDMG010000841.1:200000-205000 GCA_958450375.1 Homarus gammarus
CCTCCCCCCCACCCCTCCTCTCTCCCCCAACCTCCCCGGAAATGTCACTGGTTAAAAATGGTTCATAGTTTCAATACCGTGTAATTCTGTTCAGTGGTTTACGAGCGAGTGTTGAACAAGGGGTGGGGGGGGGGGGGGGTTGGGGGGGGGTGGGGGGAGCAATGGATGGTTTATAGTTTTTTTTGTTGTTGTTTTAATTCTGGTTTATTCCCCCATAGTGATAAAAAATGGTGTTGTTATTTATTTGTTGTATGGAGCTTTGTCGAGTGATGTGTGTGACCTGGTGTTATATGGGAGAGGTAATGGCTGGAGGGGGAGGGGGGGGGGGTATTAGTGTTGTTATTTAAATGTTTGTGAATGTTTTTGTTGTTGTTGTTGTTATTTATGGTTTGTGATTTTTAATTTTGCTTTTATTTCCGATTTTAATGTTTTACGATTTTTAATTTCGCGGTTAGTTATGATTTTTAACATTTTACTGTTTTTAAATTTAACTTCACCAATAGTTATTAATTCAACATTTTACTTTCCCTTATTAAAATTAAAAATTAACTTAATAGATTTTAATTTTAGGATTATGAACAAGGTACGAGCGTGTGTGTATACTGGTGGGACATACAACCAGTCATACACAATATGTATACAACCACTGAATTGACAAGGCTTCGTGTGTATCTGTGTGTGATGTAGTGTGTGTGTGTGTGTGTGTGTGTGTGTGTGTGTGTGTGTGTGATGTAGTGTGTGTGTGTGTGTGTGTGTGTGTGTGTGTGTGATGTAGTGTGTGTGTGTGTGTGTGTGTGTGTGTGTGTGTGTGTGTGTGTGTGTGTGAAAAATATCTGACTTTTTGACTTTGAAGAAATACTAGTGGGAGAGAGAGAGAGAGAGAGAGAGAGAGAGAGAGAGAGAGAGACGCTATTACACCGGTACCATCCTTCATCAACAAAAGCTGGCCTGTGATTGGTGGTTGAGTTAGTGCACCCTGGGAATCCCTTGCTGTGATTGGCTGTTCAGGTATCTCACTTGAATACGTCCTTGTTATTGTAGGAATGAATTGTGTGAGCCATTGCCTGTGATTGGTCAGATGGGCCCCAAGTCCTAATAGGCCCCGCCATAACCTAGCCTAACCTAACCTAATCTAACCTAACCTACGAACCTCTCTGAATGTGGGAAGCGATTTTTACCAGTTCACACGAGTATTGTTGTGCGATAATTGTGTGTGTGTGTGTGTGTGTGTGTGTGTCCGACTAACGACCCATGGCCAACCGCTGGTCATCAGAGACTTATGTTTTATGTATGGTTCGTTAGTGTGTGTTTGTGTGTGTGTACATAACAATGATTATACTCTACCGGCCTTTAATGACTGATTACTATACAACACTCAGCCTCACAGAATATTACGAGTACACTTTATAACACTATATAACACTCCCTTGCTACTGTACATTTCCATCCCTGTACTCATTATTATACCAGAGTACTAATTACCCCTTAACTAGTCAGTGTTTTTGGTATAATAATCACTATAATTACCGTAATTATCCTCCCAAAACGATAATAAAATCAGTCCAGAGACGATCCTTCCCGAGCATCAGCTGTTTTGTGTATGTAAACAAAACTCAGCTGGGTTTATTATTCCCAGTATGAACTAGACAATGAAGTGAATTGCGGGGGTTATTATTCATTAGTATTTCCAGGATGATCTAGGTGAATAATGAAGAGACATGTGGAAATAGTGAGTTTATTAATAGTTGTTGTGGTAGTTATAAAATTCACTCAACCTCAAATACTTAAAACTGCTTAAATTACTTTAATTAAAAATCCTATACCAAACTACTGTGACTTAACCACTTAATGACGTTCAGAATTACCAACAGTAGGAAGTTTTACCTCGGGTGGATGGTTCGTTTAGTAGAGAGCGAACGAAAGCAAATCGGGCCTTTTGTACTACGTCAAGTGGAATAAATTTATGACCTCTCTGTACGACGCTAACCTCGCCCTGGTACACAAACTGGTAAAAAAATTCAGCTACGATACTACGTGACCTGGATGTAAATTGGTCTACGATACTATGCAACCTGGATGTAAAATAAGCCTACATCACAATGCGACCCGGATACAAGTTTGTTTACGACAGTTTGCAACCCGAGTCTAAGTTGTGTGTGTGTGAATAAAATGGTTATATTGTTGGGGTAAAGTCTCTCTCTCTCTCTCTCTCTCTCTCTCTCTCTCTCTCTCTCTCTCTCTCTCTCCGCCAGACGTGTATAAGTTACCAGAAGAGAAAGAGAGACAGAGAAAGCTAGAAAGAGAGGGAGAGATATATGGAGGGAGAAAGAGGAAGGAGAGGAGAAAAGAGAGAGTTAGAGAGAGAGAGAGAGAGAGAGAGTTAGAGAGAGAGAGAGTAGTTTTGTGTCCTTTCTCCCTCACATTGGTCCCCTGTATATAAATAAGAACATGTTAGGTTAGGTCAGGTCAGGTCAGGTCAGGTCATGTCATGTTAGGTCAGGTCATGTTAGGTCAGGTCAGGTCAGGTCAGGTCAGGTTAGGTTAGGTTAGGTTTTTAATGAGGATAACAATTAAAAACACACACTAGTAAACGATCATGTGTGTGTGTGTGTGTGTGTGTGTGTGTGTGTGTGCGTGCGCTTTAATAGTTTTATCTCGTTCTACTTTGACTCACGTAGAAAATATTTTACAAACTTTTTTATATTATTTGTGATTGGATGGAAAGTTGTCGAATAAATTGATTTTTAAGTAAGTTTATTATTATTATTATTATTATTATTATTATTATTATTATTATTATTATTAACCTCATCTTCCGTCTATTCTTCCCCTTATCCATCTATCTATCTATCCATCCACCCTTCCATCAACCCCTTCACCCCCCACCCCTCCCTTCACCCTCCAACCCCTCCCTCCCCCTCTCACCCCTCCCTCCCCCCCTACCACCCCTCCATACCTTTGAATTTACCTGTAATTAAGAGGAAAAAAACCTGTGGCTCTACGTTTATTTCCAGTCCTTTCATAAGCACAGGTGAAGCCATTCCTACTAAGCCAGTCGGTGGGAATCGTAGTGGGAATGAGTGGGGTGGGGGGGGGGGAACTGAGAGAGTGGGAACGATGGGAGATTAAGGTAATAGGAATGGAAATGGGAGAGGGTGGAGGAGAGGGGGTGGTGATGGAGAGGGAGAGGGAGGTGGTGGTGAGGAGGAGAAGTGATGGAGAGGGAGAGAAACAGGAGGAGGAGAGAAAGAAGAAGAGGACATTATACCCTAACCCCCTTCCCCCTACCTCTTCCCCCTTCCTCCCCTTCCCCCTTTCCCCTTCATTAGGTAAATCAAGGACACAATCGGCTTAGTTAAATACCTCGAGTCTACTGGGATAAGAAGGGATAAAGATCGTGGAATGGAGAGAGAGAGAGAGAGGAAGAGGAGAGGGAGAGAGAAGAAGAGAGAGAGAGAGAGGAAGAGGAGAGGGAGAGAGAAGAAGAGAGAGAGAGAGGAAGAGGAGAGGGAGAGAGGAAGGGAGAAGGAGGAATGGGAGAGAAGAGATGATGGAAGGAACAGAGAAAGAGGGAGAAATATTGGAATAGAAAGAGAACGGAAGAAAGAGAAGAAAAATGAGGAAGAAAAGACAAAAATAATGAGAAAGTGGAGATAAAGGGAGAGAAAAGAAAGATAGAAACAGATATAAAGAATAAATACAGGAAGAAGGGAAAGTACAGATAAAGAGAGAGAGGACAGGGAAAAATAGAAGACAAAAATGGCCAAAGGAAGGAATTAAAAGAAACTGCAGAATAGGAATGAAAGGGAGAAGGGGAGAGGAGAGGATAAGAAGAGGGGTGGAAAGATAAAGGAATAACGATGAAAAGAGGAAATTAAAGAGAACAGAGGCTGTGAAAAGGGAGAGAAAGAGGGGAGAAGGGAGAGGAAAGGGGAAGAGGAAAACGGGGGTGGAAAAGAAATAGGAGGAATGAAGAAGGAAGAGGGAGAGGGAGGAAGAAAGAACTTGATAATTTAGGGGAAAAAAATAGGGAATAAAGTAGAACGTGATGATTTAGGGGGAAAACAAGGACCCAAAAAATCCCCCCAGGGAAGAACAATGTAATTCAATTTACTGTTGATGATGACATTATATAGGGGGACAGATATGCCAATCAGGGTCGTAATTACCCAATCAGGGTCGTTATTAGTCAATTAGGGTCGTTATTAGCCAATCAGAGTTGTAATCAGGTCATAGTCAGTCAAACAGCGTTGCAGTTAGTTAATAATAGTCGTAATCAGCCAATCAGAGTCGTAATCAGGAAATCCGTGTCGTAATCAGCCAATCAGAGTCGTAAGCAGCCAAACAGGGTCGTAATAAGCCAATCAAGATCGTAATCAATCATTGAGGGTTGTTATTAGCCAATCAGAGTCGTAATCAGGAAATCAGGGCCGTATTCAGGCAATCAGAGTCGTAATCAGCCAATCAGGGTTGTTCTTAGCCAATCAGAGTCGTAATCAGTCAATTAGAGTCGTCATTAACCAAGGAGGGTCGTAGCCCATCAGACCTAACAGTGACGCGCCACATACGACCCCCCAGGACGACCCACTGTTACCCATTCACGTCTAAACCCATTGACTACGACCCATTAAACATAAACACGACCCATGATCACCCATTTACCACAGTGCCTATTAATTACGACCCCATTTGTATTCCTACCCTTAGCTACGACCCATTAGCACCCATTAATAAGGCCCATTATAACCCATTTATTCCTATTACATACGACCCATTAGGACCCATTAATATCGTCCTCCCCTTCCCCCTTGTCCCCTTTAGTATATCAACAGGTCATTAACAGGTCGCAATATTGTACCACCCGTCATTAAAAGGCCGTCTTCACTGCATAACCCGTCATTAACAGGCCGTCTTCACTGCATAACCCGTCATTAACAGGCCGTCTTCACTGCATAACCCGTTATTAACAGGCCGTCTTGACTGCATAACCCGTCATTAAC